>JAHHFK020002515.1:0-230033 GCA_024533555.2 Aedes koreicus | reverse complement strand
CCCAAGCAACCAAAAGTTCTGATAAAAGGGTGTTTTTGGCTTAACCAGCTAATCGAAGGATTATGATGAGAATTCTATTCAGCTTACTTTTTAAGTAATTAACCGAACTTTCTAGTTCGCATTCAATGATTAAGCTGCTAGCAGCATTCTTATAAACTTCTAAAGAAAACTTTGAAGTTCACAGAAGGTTCGTTCAAGAGGTTGTAGAGAATGCTAGTCAGCTTAAAAAGTACCTCAAACGAACTCAACAAAACCAAAAAAAAAAACAGACATTTGTGTTCGACATTTTTGTTCTTGTTTTTGTTCTAATCCTGCCGCAAATTTATTTTTAGAGTGCTGTGTGTAATGAAATGATGATTGAGTTCAATTTGATGATATTTTCTTAGTTAAATTAAATTTTTCATAAATACTTACTACTAGCTAGTCTCGAACTCGAGTCCTCCTCTTTAAAACCGGGATACTTACCACTGTGCCATATGGACTGGGTGGTTTATGCTATGATTTTACTCGAAGCGTTGATTCCATGCATTAGTACTTTTTTGTTCCCTATAATCCTACATCGTTTTGATTAATTTAGAATCACGCTATGTAACGACTCCTCAGTTTGAGTGTTTGGGAATATAGCCATGTAATTCAAATTAGTAGCCAAAATAGGATTACCCTATAAGGTCAGTACAATTACTTATATTGAGTCTTACCGAACAAAATCAATCAGACACTGCTTAATAACTGTGTACCAATATTGTCCTCCAGCAACTTTAAAAATTTCGGAAGTTGCTTGCCAGGATGTCTTCATAAGTGGAACGGGCGACCTTTTCCCGAATAAAAAATTACAATAGGATTACAATACAAAACCATAAATTTATAATTAGTTTTGTTGTTGAACTGTAAACTATTATGTTCATGTATACTTCTACCAAAACAACACTGTTATCAGTATAATTCATAGACAATAAAGTCTATTGTAGCGAAAATTTTACCAATAAAAAGACAATAGAATAAATGGTTTTTGTTCGAAACTGTTCGAGAAAAACTTGATTGTTTAATTGTTACGATACATAACAACCCTGCATTTCTATTGTAAAATCGTCATCAACAATAGATTCTATGGTGGAAAACAATAATTTTAAATGTTACCTTATCGTTGAGAACAATATAGCCTTTAGTATCTACCATTCTTTTATATGTTGTTTTACAATAGATTCAATCGTAGTTTTAATCTGATTTTAATTAGGGTTAATCACCAATATTAGATTTATGGATTCGTGTGATTAATTAGTTTTGCGGGCCCAAAACCTAATGCACTCATTCAAATCCATTTAATCCAATGCAGCACTATATTTATCTATTTCAAATGATGAATATCAATAATCTAATGAGTCATCATCACTTTCCTGAAAATCTTCCATTTCGCTGTCATCGTCTTCAGGTCAATTGTCTTCGGACGGAGATGTATGTCTTGGGTAATCGGTCCCAATTTCTCTTTCGTTTGAAACATTTTGTGATGTGGTAGGCTATTGTTTTCCTATAAAGCAGGATAAAACTACATATTAATTAGCTTGTTGAGTGACAGCTTCATTTTCCGCTTCCCATTTAGCCAACAATCAATGTGTAACTAGCGATTTGAAATTGGTTAACTGTTGTAGAACCCCTAGTTCCGAAGTAAACCTTGCAGTCTGCACCTTGCCATGCACTCTTGCGCTTTTCAGTACCTAGTATCTTTGTTTTTGTTTTGATTCGCTATGTTGTTTTGACAGAATATTTGAGGGTGTATTGGTGTGAGTTACGTTATTAGGGGCGAATCATCCCAAGCAACACAGCTTGTTATAAACAAGTTGAAAATACTGTCCAATGACAAATACATGCAATTAATAAGCAATTAACTTCATTTCATACTTTAATATGACGTAAAAAGCACAAAATGTGCAGCCTTATAAAACAAAAGGTGAAAAAAATAAAACCTCATACAAAAATAAAACAGCGCCAGGTATGGGATTCGAACCCTAGTCCTTGGCGTGAAAGGTTTGTAGCTTCTTTACTATACCAATTCCGATGATTGAAAAGTCTATTCTTAGTATCTACGATTTGCTTTTCGTTGGCAATGAAACCACAATCTTGTACAACAAATCCATCCTTATGTCACAAAATATGTTTTGCAAAACATGGTTGATGTAATGTTATTTCAACAGTGTTTTATACTATCTATAAAATCTTGTCCTGTTTATGTTTTATAAATGTATAGAACGACGTTTTTACGAACAATTATAAGGAATAAATCACTCGCAGCAGTGAAAAAAGTATTTTTAGCTTAATCATAGTCAGAGAAAACTGGTTTGGCCCATTGATCTTATAAAATATGAATGATTCAAACCGCTCAGAACGTGACATATTTTGCAAAACACTTATAATATATTTATAAAACAAAATATTATAATTCATTCTAAAATGATGATTTTCTTTGAGTTACTTGGGATTAAGCTTGGGACCGAGCTTGGGACCGATGTGCTAGTACTTCCTGAGCCAAAAAATATATTCATTTCCTTCATGACTATCCAACCGCTGATTAAGCTAACAGTTTTTTACGATGGTAATAAAATAAGCCGTTCTTTTTTAATGTTTTTGAAAAATCCATTCTTTGCTCTTGTATCTTGTCAAACTTGAAGTACAACACCAGATCACTCTTCAAATGTAAACAATCGCTTTTACATTTTCTAAAGTTTTACTCAGAACTTTACGTGTACTTCGAAAAGTAGGAAAGTAGTTCAACATAGATGTATTGTAAACTTTTGCGCTGAATAAAAGTACGGTTAGTACTTTTATTGAACTTTGTGTTAGAGATTTTTTGAAGTTCAAATCAAGTTCTCAACTATCAACATATGAACTTGAAGGTTGGGTTGAATAGCAAGAAAAAACTATTCTCGAACTTTTAAGTTCCTTTAAATATTAATGACACTTTAAAGAAAATTAAGTTCTGTTTGTCCGTGAAGTGTCTTGTTATTCAGCAAAAAAGTTCCATGGAACTAAATTTCAACTAAATGTGAACTTCTGAGTTCTCATCTCAAGTAAAATTCGAACTTTTGGTTGCTTGGGAAGAATCCTCCCAACTTGCCAGAGCTCCGCCCAATCGAACAATATTGGGCCATCGTCAAGCGGAACATTAAGAAGACTCAAAAAGCTGTTGTGAGCGAGAAACAGTTCAAGGCAAACTGGCGTTCTGCGGCGAATAAAGTGGACAAGGAGAATATACAAAATCTTATGGCAGGTGTTAAACGAAAGACCCGGCAATTCGCATTCGGTAAAAAGGAAGCTGAATATTACTCCTGTATTCTGTATTAACTGAACTTGAAAAAGAATAAGAATTTGACATATTAAAAATAACTTTGATCGTCTCACACACATTATTGTTTGACTAAATGTTGATCGGAACACCCTTTAATCCACGTGAGCTGCCTAGATATGCATTCCGCATGCAACTCATTTGCATTGACACACTAGAAGTGAGAAGAGATCTATCGCGCGTCACGTTGGTTTTCGATCTTTTTTATGGCAAAAATTGACTGTCCGATGCTGCTTAATTAAATCAACATTCATGTTCGTTTCCGTGCACTTCTCAACAACACCACCTCGTCGAACAACGGAGCTCTTGTTGGTATACAACGTGCATTCAATCGAGTGTCATCTGGGTTTGACTGTCACCTGCCTCGCCAAAGAATTAGTATCAAGTTTTTGAAGATTCTTCGGAGCTATCATTTGGACCACATTGTGTTATCAACAGACACAAAAAATAAAGAGAGATAAAATTTTTATTGACTCCTATGTACATCGTTTTTACGCAGGCTAGGAAAACTCGAATCGACAGTTAAACGTTATCCAATGCTTTCCTCGCGCATTTCCTGTTCGTTCGACAGCTTTTTCGAAACATCTAGTAATTCCAAATTGAAACTCACGCAATGTAAACAATGCAGGCTGAGGCCGTTTCACCCAAAATTTCATATGAGCTAACCCAATGGGTAAACTGTAAAAGCTTTGTTGAGGTGATGCAATTATACCGCGGACACCCTTTAGTCGGACGATGTTTTCATTCGATGTCGCCAACCTTCCTATCTGCTCTTCCATCAGATCAGCTCGTTTCGGTAACACCTAAGAAGAAGAAAAACTTGACTGCTCGTAGGTTTATCTTGAGAAGATCTTTAAATCGAAATCGTCGTCAAGTCCCAGCTTAGGTTGGGTACGATGGATGGCTTCTTTGAGCTTTGGCGCTTCCACGTTGTTGAGGTGTTTATCTGATTTGGTGCTTTTATTTCGTCTTGGCATTTTAATAAACATTTGAAAAAAATTATTGTTCGAAGCTGATTTCAACGATGGTCTGTTGTAAAATCTAGAACTTATGTGACGAGTTGTCGCCGAAACTTCCCCCTGTAAATTGAATGAAATCTGGATTTTATTACAACAAGCAACATCTGCGACGGAAAAACAATCCTAATCAGTATGTGACATTGTGAACGCCATCCCGACTAGAAGGGCATAACATAAAAATATCAAAATTATAACAAACCTTGTAACGACTAACTGATTATGATATAAATTTGTTAAAGACGTTTTCATCTGGATAATTGTGTAACATACTTATAACAAATTAAGATATAATACCCTCGGAGGCACAATCTGCGTGAAGAAATAGTTTAATTCTAACAATAGCTGATATAATTTTGCTACATCGTAACAAAACTGTTGCAAATTTTGTTTTGGTTATGTTATGTCTATATCATAGTTTGCTAATATTTTGTTACCTCTTGAGGATTTTTTGTAATAATTTTTGTTATTTTAACTACATCCGCGATCTAAATTCTAACAACCTCTGTTATAAAAACGGCATAACTGAATAACAACACTTGAAATTATTTTGTTATTTACCTCTGGTCGGGATTTAACGCTGCTCCACTTGATTCAAGAAAAATATCCAATCTCACAACTGATTTCCTCGATGATGGAACCAACTGGCAGAAAAGATACAATCCACCCTCTCCCCCCGTCCCCCCTCACTCCATCGGGAATGATTCGAAATTGCAAAGTCCAAAGAGCTCTCTCCGCTGGCGAATGAAAATTTTCCACTACTAAAAGGCATCCGTTTCTGTGTTTGTCTTGAATTGGTATATAACATCTTTCTTTCTGTTGCCCCTTTTTTGACGGTCCAACGATGATACGAAAATGGTGGGTCCAAACCTTTTTTCGCCCGTCGAACGGACGGAATGTTTCCATCAACGAAGGCAATTGGTTAACCCTATCTGAAACTTTCATTCGACTGATGGTCTTTTTTTTTCGCTATCATGGTTGGGTCGGGGCAAATGCTGTTCTCTCTCTCTCAAAGTGAAATTACCCAAACTACAGCATGTTTCAGGTGCTAAGTTTTCCTAGTAATAACATTCCTGAAAAATTCCCAAAAATCTAAACAGCTGGTACGGTTCCATTCCTGTAATTAAAACTGAAAGCGGTCCGCAAAAACTTTACCGAAATTCTGTTGAACTTCTCAAGTTCATACCGCTTCATTCATAGCCAATTAGTGCGGACATTTCGTAGGAAACTTCTCCTGAGGCAATGCGTGCAAGGCGGTTGGGAAAGTTCTGCACGGTCAGTTTGATGGAAGCATCCGAAACGGTCTCTTGGAACTCAAACTTAGTCACTGTCCCGCCATGCGGTTCGGCCAGACCTGGGAGAAAAGTTTGATTGGTACAATTGTTACAATACGAACTGTTCCCTGCCTGTACCTAATAGGTTTAGCATATTTTTTCGTTTGGATTGCTCAATTGAAACAAAAGATTTGGTTTGGAAACTCTCCGAAGTAACTGCTAATGGGAATGTAAAAACTCCGAACACCAGACTGTGGTGTAAATCGTTTGCTGAAATTGAAGATGATTGTCCTGGAAGCTCATCGCATTGCCTCGGTTTCCGTTGTCTCATAAATCTTGAACAAGAAAAACGAAGCAATGTGGAACAGAAATGAAAGTGGAAAATGTCACTCCTGTACCACGTCGTATGTGATATGACGTTGAACCGTCTTCGTGAGTGAGACAACATCGGATGGAGCACATTTTAGTTCAAAGAAGAAGATTTTGATTGCGCAGAACTCTGTTTAAAAACATGAAATATGCTCCCCAGTTTCTCAGAAAATTTAAATTTAATACCAGCATCTTGTTTGGTGAAGGAAACTGATTGGCATAACTCTATTTGATCATGTGTTCTTGCTTTTGGAGGTTTTGAACTTTCTCCAAGTGAACACCGTTGGTTCTTTTCAACTTTGTTAACTGATGAGAAATTTATATTGTAATTAGAGTTTCTGGTTTTTTTTTTAAATGACCACCGAAGGAAATGGAACTCCAACTACGATTCAACTAGTGTTCTTGGACGATATGTTTCCCAAATCTCGATAGCAAGCGCAGGGTTTTGATGCTGTTAGCTTCAAGCTGTAAATTATGAGTTTATGCAAATTTCATTTCTATTTTAGTTACTTTAGTAGTTACTCACAATTTAGGTAAACCGATAAAAATTGGATAGGTGAGTCAGCAGATTTCACTTTGTAGTTTAAGTCTACATTTAAAGGGTGTCCACGATGAAATTGCCACACACAAAATTGATTCGCAAAATTCGAGTTTTCATCCGATTGCCATCAAATTTTCAGGGATTGAGAAATAACTAATAAACTTCATTTTACCATTTTACTCGTATTTTATTTACAGTCCATACGCACATGCCCACACCTTGGCCTTAACCCCGGCCATAAGATTCTGCACAACCTGTGAATCAACCGTTTTTTGCATGTAAACCCATACTTTCTTCAGTTCCTCGACTGTCTTCACTACCTTAGGTCGTTTAAGAAGGTGCTGCTTCATAATCGCCCAGTACTTCTCGATGGGGCGGAGCTCCGGAGTGTTGGGAGGGTTGAACATTTTCGGCACGAAATTGACCTTATTGTCCGCATACCACTTCAGCACGTCCTTGGAGTAGTGGCATGAGGCCAAATCCGGCCAGAAGATTGTTGGGACGTTGTGGGCCTTCAGGAGAGGAAGCAGCCGCTTCTGGAGGCACTCTTTTATGTACACCTGTCCGTTCATCGTGTACTGGGTCACGAAAGGTGCACTCCGCTTCCCGCACGTGCAGATGGCTTGTCAAACCAGGAATTTCTTCGCAAATTTGGACATCTTCTGAGTGCGGACATGCTCCGGAACGCTGAACTTATCCTTGGCCGTGAAAAACAGGTTGCCGGGGATCTGTTTGAAGTCGGCCTTCACATATGTTTCGTCGTCCATGATGCAGCATTCAACTTTCGTCAGCATGTTGAGGTACAACTTCCTGGCACGGGTTTTGGCGGACTTGTTCTGCTTCTCGTCGCGATTAGGGGCCTTTTGTACCTTGAACGTTCGAAGCCCAGCCTTAGTTTTGGCCTTCTGGACAAAACTTCGGCTTAGGTGCAGCTTCTTAGCCACATCCCGAACGGAGGCGTTCGGATTTCGGTTGAAGGCCCCAACTACGCGGTTGTGATTTTTGGTGTTGTACGGAATACTTTTTCCTTCACTTCTGGGCTTCCGATTGGTGGTCAACTGTTCCTCGAACCGCTTAATCACTCGCGACACCGTGGAATTCGCGATTCCCAACGCTTTAGCGATGGAACGATGCGAGAGATCCTTGTTCTCGTGATGAATGCGCAAGATTTTATCACGCACGAGCTGTTCTTTCGACTCCATTTCCGCGAGTTTTAATCACAGCACTTTAAAACTTGCAGGATGTAAATAATGCACTATTAACTAAATCCACCCAAATTTTCATTAAATTCTACCCAACGGTTAAAAAGTTAGAGCAATTTCATAGTGTGGCAATTTCATCGTGGACACCCTTTAGGTTAAGATACATGTTATAATTTCATAATTTATATATATATATATATATATATATATATATATATATATATATATATATATATATATATATATATATATATATATATATATATATATATATATATATATATATATATATATATATATATATATATATATATATATATATATATATATATATATATATATATATATATATATATATATATATATATATATATATATATATATATATATATATATATATATATATATATATATATATATATATATATATATATATATTATATATATATATATATATATATATATAATATATATATATATATATATATATATATATATATATATATATTTATATAAATACATACATATATATATATATTATATATATATATATATATATATATATATATATATATATATATATATATATATATATATATATATATATATATATATATATATATATATATATATATATATATATATATATATATATATATATATATATATATAAAAAATATATTTCGTAGATATAGCAAACCTAGTTATAAGTAGGAATATTCAATTTGTTTATAAACTCCACTGCACTTTACGAATTCCACTGTACAATTGTATTTTTGATTTTCCACTCGATCACATCGATGACAGCCGTTCACGTCCACTATCATCGCGAAGTGGAGTGCGATGGTTCCGCACGCGTTGCTTTGCTGCAACGGGGGGTCCGTCGCCACATTCCCCCGCCCGTAGACCTTGGTGATCATCGTCACCTTCAACAGTCCTGGAACCAGGTTTGCCACAATCCGCGACGTCCAAAACAGCGAGCTTGACAGTTGGTCGTCGAAGAACTCCCGTTGCGGTACGCACAAGTGCCTGACCAACTCTACCGTCCTTGCCAGGGAACACCTGCTCGATGCGTCCTCTCAGCCATTGGTTCCTTGCTGATTCACTGACCAAAAATACGAGGTCACTGACTTCCAGATCCTTTACTTCCTCAAACCATTTGCATCTACGAGTGATTACTGGCAAATATTCTTTTATCCATCGCCGCCAGAATTCTTCGGTTATGAACTGCGCTAGTTTCCAGTTACTCCTAAGTACTGAACGGCTATCCAAGGGAGCCGTGGGCTGAATTTTGACCCCAGTAGAGCTGCCCAACAGAAAATGATTTGGGACCAACGCCTCCTGATCAGCTGACTCCAGAGGCACGAAGGTGAGTGGTCTACTATTAATCATGGCCTCAGCTTCTGCGATAACAGTCTCCAGGGCTTCATCGTTGGGCTTGCGAGCAGCATCCAAAACTGCTCCAGTTGCAACCTTGACGTATCGTACTAATCTTTCCCACGCAGCGGGTGGGATGAACTTCCAGCTGGTTTCGGTGCTGGTGAAGGTAAGTGCTTCTTCCTTCAGTTCTCGGTTTGCCCCTTGGTAGCACGTCCCGTTGTCGGAATAGAATTCACTTGGGGGGCCACGACGAGACACAAAGCGACGCACGGCCATGATGCAGGATTCAGTACTAAGAGAGTGTACCACCTCCATGTGCACCGCTCTCACCGTCAGACAGGTGAACAGGCAGATCCACCGTTTAGCGAGACTTCGACCAACTCTAACGTAGACAGGTCCGAAGTAGTCAAGTCCGACAAACGAAAAGGGTCGAACAAATCATGTGAGACGCATTGCTGGTAGTGGTGCCATTGCTGGAGGACGGGGAGCAGCTTTGACAACACGAGACCAGATGCAATTTTTTGCGACCTTCTCCACCAGCGATCTAAGCTTGGATATCTCAAATCGTTGGCGAATCTCGTTTACAACGGTCTCCCTATTCGCATGTTTGAAACGGCGATGGAACCAATCCACAATCAGGAATGTTATTAGATGGTTCCTTGGCAAAAGCGCTGGAAACGTAGCTTCCGTTGGAATATACGGAGCCTCTCCGATCCTTCCACGCATTCTTAGGACCCCACGATCATCCATAAAAGGCCATGTCTTGTAAATTGAGTTGGATTTGTGCACAATACGATGTCGTTTCTCGGGTGGGTCCCATGACTTGCTGAGTATCGATAGGGAATGCCTCCTTCTGAGCAATCTTCCACAGTAGTTCTTCGGAGCATTTTAACTCCTCTTGGGTGAGCAGACCCAGCAGGAGATGTTCTTGGCGTTTTTTTCCGGGAACAGTTACTCACATAGCGCGTCACATATGCCACGGTTCGCAGAAGCTTCGTCCATGAGTTGAACCGAGAAACTTCTATCAAGCCACCCACTTGCGGTGTGAGGTGACTCAGGACGGTAGTAGTAGAGCGAAGTTCTTCCTCCGTTAACATTGACGGACGCTGTTGAGGCCACGACGCTTTGGGTTCGAACAAGAAGTTTGGCCCACGAAACCACGGATTGTCCATCGTGAGTATCGGACCGTTGTTCCATTTCGTTGCTTGGTCGGCAACGTTGAGCTTGGTGGGGACCCATCTCCACTCCGTCGGATTTGTAGTCATCAGAATCTTCCCGACGCGAAAGGCTACAAACGATGGTCGGAGCGGATCCACGACAATACTGCACTCGAATCGCTCCAGAGAAACCTTTCAGATATCGAAATACTGTGATAGTTTTGAAGGGTCTCCAACGGACGGGTTCCAAGTACGGCGGCGTTGAGTTCGAGTCTAGGAATGGACAGAGTTTTAAGCGGAGCGAGCTTTGGATTTTTTTTTCCTTGGCCTATTTCCTCACCTGGTGACAATCACCGACGCCAGGAAGACAACTCCACCACCTGGACCCTACCTAACGACTCATGAATATGAACCGGGACCAACGGCTTTAATTCCCTTCCGAAGGAAGACGCGACCAGATTTTTTCGCCTCAGAAAAACCACCGACGTTGACTGGGATTGAACTCAGACCCACTGGGTTTCCAAGTAGCAATACAGATATCTGTATGTAAAGATTACAGATTTTTGAGAAAAACCAAGATTTTTAAGATTTTCGAGAATTGCTTGTCCACTTAAAAACCTTAAATTTATAATATGTGTACATTTCAAGACCCAACTGTTTACCAATTCTACTTTCATTGTGTTGTTTAAGGCCCATGAAGCAAAAGAAAACAATTGACACTGACACCAACAACCAATAGGAAACTAGCGATTTAAAATTGGCACCTGGCACATTGCACCACGCAATTCATTCTTCCGCTTTCCTGTACAAGAATCTTTGTTTTTGCTTTGATTCAACAGAATATATGAAAGGTTCTTCGATGTGAGCTAAATTTTGTGGGGCACACTAAAGTGACAGCTGACAGTCTGAAAGTCAGTTTGTGCGTGTGCCTCAAAATGATTTCTTCATACATTTTTTGAGATAATCTTTTAATTTTTTTCAATAGAATTTCTCAAAGATTCTATGAAAAGTTCTCAAACATTCCTTGAGGAATGGCGTTTCTATAGGGTTTCTTCAGGAGTTTCTTCTGGAATCTCATCGGAAGTAGTTCCAAACATTCTTGTGGTGATTTTTTTTGGAGGAATCTCTGAACTTTTACAGTTTTGTGATTCTAAAAAAAACTTCTGGAGGACACCTGAAAGAACTACACAAAAACGATAAGATAATTCTTGGAGAAAATCATGATTTGTTTGGAGAAATCAAAGAAGAATGTTTTGCATGAATTCCATAATCTCATTTATTTTATTCTGAATTTCAAAAAATCCGCATGGAGTTTTGAAGAATTATTTTTTAAAATTTTGTCTAAGATGTCATAAGGCATTCTAACATAAAGTTCTCCAAAAAATATTAAGTGCGCAACTAAGTTCCCGCTGTTTAGCAATAGATGGCGCCAGTAGTAAGTGCGGTCGAATGTTGTACATCTCAAGCGTCATAAACCAAGCTCAGACATATGGTAAACAAACCGCTTTGCCAAATCAGTGATTTTGGTTTAGTGTTATATATTTTGGTTGTTTGAAGATGTCTGATTTCGTGCCAAATAATCGTCATTTGCGGGAAGTGTTGATTTTCTTCTTTCATTCGAAGAAAACGGCGGCTGAAGCACATCGAGATCTCCAAAAAGTTTACGGTGATGCTGCTCGGAGTGAAACAACGTGTCGTGATTGGTTTCGTCGCTTCAAAAACGGTGATTTCAGTGTTGATGATCGTCCGCGTGAAGGAAGGCCAAAAAACTTCGAAGACTCTGATTTGGAGGCATTGCTCGATGAGGATCCGTGTCAAACGCAAGAAGAGCTTGGTTCAGGATTAGGAGTTTCCCGCCAAGCCGTTTCTAAGCGATTGCATGCGTTGGGAATGATTCAAAAGCAAGGAACTTGGGTTCCTTACGATTTGAAGCCAAGAGATGTTGAGCGTCGTTTTTTCGTCTGTGAACAACTGCTCCAGCGGCAAAAAAGAAGAGTTTTCTACATCGCATTGTGACGGGTGACGAAAAATGGATTCATTACAGTAACCCAAAACGGAAACATTCATGGGGACTGCCCGGGCATGCTTCAACATCGTCGCCTAGGCCGAATATTCACGCTGCGAAGGTTATGCTGTGTATTTGGTGGGACCAAGTTGGTGTTATTTATTATGAGCTGTTGAAACCAAACGAAACCATTACCGGGAAACGGTATCGAACTCAATTGATGCGATTGAGCCGAGCACTGCACGAAAAACGGCCACAATACGAGCACAGACACGAAAAAGTGATTCTTCAGCATGACAACGCTCGACCTCACGTTGCGAAACCCGTGAAAACCTACTTGGAAACGCTCAAATGGGAAGTCCTACCCCACCCGCCATATTCTCCTGATATTGCACCGTCCGATTATTACTTGTTCCGTTCGATGGTACATGGTCTCACTGGTCAGCAATTCCACTCATATGATGACATCTCAAAATGGCTTGATTCTTGGATAGCATCAAAAGACGAACAGTTCTATCGAAATGGTATTCACGTTCTACCAGAAAGATGGGAAAAAGTCGTAGCTAGTGATGGGCAATACTTTGAATAATTCGTTTGTAACCTTTGTTTTCAAAATAAAGTTCCTTTTTACCAAAAAAACAGCGAGAACTTAGTTGCGCACCTAATATAAAGAGGATCGTTTTCCCCTACTTACTTGATTTTTTTTTACGAACTTGGTTTTCGACGTGCAAATGCGAATATGAATTTTCTCTTCTCCACCAAAAAACCGGAAAAACACACTCAACTTTTGCAAACATGATTTTGCAAAATTCGGGGAGAAAGCAGCATCGGATAAACCCGTCGAAGTTGGGCAACCAAAGCTGGGCAGGAAGAGGAAGGTTCCAAAACGGTTCCATTCTGTTGAACAACCGAAAACTTCAATTGAGGAGATTCACGAGTCGCAATACGTGGAAATTATTGAGAGGGTCCTTGAATCGCTTGATATGCGTTTCGACACCGAGTCGTTCAAATTAGCGACAAATGTTGAGCAGTTTCAGCTGGGAGATGATACCCACAAAGAAGAAGTAACAAGTTTCTACGAAGGTGTCATCGATCCAGAACGGGTTTTGCTGCAGCGAAAAATGTTCCTGCAAATTCTAAAGGAGGCGAAAAAATCTGCAGAAAGCATCACGGACATCGTTGACTATTTGAAAGGACAGCCGCATTTGATGGACCTTCTTCCAGAATTTGTGAAGTTCTTAAATTTGTTCATCACTCTCCCAATCACATCATGTTCTGTAGAGCGATCGTTTTCTGAACTGCGCAGACCGAAAACCTACCTGTGCTCTACAATGGGCCAACAGCGTCTGAATTCAGTATCTCTTTTACATTTCCACAGAGATACGGCGAAAGAGATCAACATTGATGAAGCCGTGAATGACCTCATTTCCCGAAACGCGCAAAGAAGGAACACATTTTATATGTAAGAGGATTTTTTGAATTTGAATTTGGACGAAAATGGTTAAAAAAAAAGAATATACAATTGTTGAATAAACCTGTTGATTCTATTGTTAAGTTTATATATGTTTTATTTTACCTTAAGAAATATAATAACCTTCCCTATAAAACGAATATCCATCCTAACATCACTCACAATAGCCCCTCCCCCGAAGGCTCTGGTAGCTATAAAGAGTGCCCTGAGAAAATTTTCGCGTACGCAGATATGAATATTTTTGAAAAAAAAAGTCCAATGAGCCGTTCGTTTGGATAGCAATCGGTTTTAGCTAAATAACTTTTTCCACAAGCGTCGGATCCCTTTTCAATCTTCAAAGGAGTTTTCTTGGACAATTTCCGAGGGAGTGACTGGATTGGTTTATTTTTAATGGACAACGGGTCACTGCACCAGATTTTTCTCTAAAAAAGTAAGGTTTCCCATTGAAAATCCAATGTAAAACCACTTTGGCATCCTCAAATCTCAAATCTGGCCAGAACTTCACTGGACCTTTGTGAACCTAAATAGGAAGGTAGTGTGCATTTCTCCAACCACTCTTACTTATCCATCATGGAGTCCATTGTTTTGTTGGCGATGAAAAATTTAGGCTTGAGTCCACTTCAAATACCTTACCAGATCATCAGTTTTTGAGAGAATTTACCGTCGAAAATAAACTTGAATTTGCTGAGAACGCCATCCCGTGGCCAGATAAAACTTTTGTTCGGAAACCTGTCTGGTATCCATCTTGACATAGATTTTGTCGTCCGCGAGAAGGCATCCTCTGTATTGCCTCAGAACCCGGTCATATAACTTTCGGGCGCATGTTCTGATCACTTCATTCTGTTCCATCATCTTGTTCGAGACACGGAATGAACGGTAACCTGCTCTCAGACGGATCCTCGAGCCGGTGCTGGCACCATATTTTCTGACAACATCTCGATCCGATAATCGAGCGTTTCCCTACATCAACTTCAACACCTTCCAATTCAGCTGCCAATCCAAAGTTCCAGCACGACGTTTAGTTAGAACCTTAAAGCTAACACTCTTACAATCAAGGAGAACTGCTTGTGAACATTTTCCATCGTAGAAACAACATGTGTTCTCTTATAAACAAGGTTGTAACCATTCAAATGAGCTTCTTTTTTATCAAGCTCATTAATTAAAAAATATAATATCTACTTTACAGAGCCCAGCTTTCATTTTCAATATACATCATTGTTCTTAAAATTAAAGTTGGAGTAGGTAGACAGATTACTCGCGAGATTAGTTGGAATAACAATTTGACATATACAGTGTTCACAAAATGCTTTATCATTGCTCTAAAAAAGCAAGGTTGACCCTTGTAACTTTGGTTTCAAGTTACAAGTATTTCAGAAGAGTCATTTTAGAGGAAATGATTTTTTTTGTCAAGTACACAGTACATTTAAAACAAACAGATCGAGTCGAGTATTAGTACACGACACTAAAGAAGTCTGCACATTGTAGACGAAATACGCGTATCTGTCAAGATAAGCAATAAAGGTAGTTGGAATTAAATGGAAATTACTAATCATTCTTCTTATTTTCTAGAAACAGATTTAAGTTTTTTTTAGTTCTCAAATGAAAATAATATCAAAGCAAAATAGTGATCTGAAAATTCCTCTAGATTATTTCTTGCTTTTGTCAAAATTGATGCTGGTTTATGTCAATCTCAGTGACATTTAAATAGGATTGCATTCCTGTGTTTCAGTGATATCGCGTGTTATTGAATCATTATCGCGTGGAAAACGCTGCAAAATACAAGCCTATTGAATTCTCATTGCGCTCAGTGTCTGGCTTATCGCTCTTTTCATTCAAAACAGCTGCACGCTCAATAAACGATCTCTATCAGCAACTGTCCCGTCAGATCTGCCGTCCTCTCACATACATCACATGTTGGTTCGAATCCTTTGATCATCTATTTCTAGTTTCAATCACTATGGTAATGGAGCATGCACCAGAGTTTGTGTAGGTGCGATTTTCCGAGTAAAAGCTTTCATCTTGGTACGTGCAGGATTTGTTAGTTTAGTTACATGGAAATGACTGATTGCTAATGGGATTATTGGCTGGCTATATAGGATGATTCGCAGTGGGGTATTATGAATAAAAATTTAATCATAATTATGCACTGATATTACATACTAATATATCATTATGATTTCATTTTTCATTTACTATAATGATTAAACCAATATTCTATCGAGAACTCTGTTAAAATTTATAAAATAATTGATATTCTCTTAATACAGTACCGTAAAACTGGGTAACATTGATCGTTTTAGGTTGCATTCTAAGTTTATGCGTACAATTTTCATGAAAATGGGATCGACAATAATCCTAATGACATTTGATCATGCAATTCATTTGAATAATCTAACGTGTTCCTGATAACTCAAAAGTAAATTTTACTGCAGAACATATAACTTTATTCATCGAAAATTCAGTAGCTCAAACAAACATTTAAACAAACGTTCATAAAGTTGTACTCTTCGATGTCATTAACATTGAAAAGTTTATTTTGCCTGGTTAAGTACAAAGAAACTGAACGATTTGAAATAATGTCGGTAAAATGTGCCAATTTAAAGAGTAATTAATGAGTTGTAGTGAAAGGAATATTGATTCTTAACGAAATTTCCTACATTAAGTCGTAATAAAGCATTTCGTTGAATCTTGTTCATACATTCTGTCGAAATTGCACATCATTGGACAATATTAGAATGAAACGAATTCAGATTTAGAGAACCCAAGGTTTTTCACAATCTTCTCATTAAATCTTTAAAAATCTTTAAATCGGTGTCCTCAAGTTTCAAATTTAAAAATTGTCTCATTCATATACAAATCACTCAAAATGACTGAAAAACATGCATATATAGCTATGGCCTTCTAATTTTAAAAATATAAAATATGTAAAACTGGTATTCATAGACAAAATCTTTAAGAAGTATTGAAGAAAAATGTGATCAATGTTGCTCTGTTTTATGGTATTTTATTTAACAAAATACTGAACACCGAGTTTCTAATTACTTTGACACGTGACATACTAAATGGTAATTATTGTACGAGAAGACCGTTTTATGATTACTAGTCAACGTTCTGAAAGCTAAGAAGTATCATAAAATGAAAATGATTTTTAGAAAGAAATATTTTCTCATCACCATGAACATCACCAGTATTACAACCCTTTACGGTCTTTCTCTCCCATGTCTTTAAGTAAAAGTACGCGACAGAAAACTTACTAAAATAGACGTTGTATTTCAAAAATAAAACCTAGAGCGGAAGATAGTTTTTTCTCCCATGTAGGCAACTAAAAGGTATGAACAAACAATCGCTAGAACCATTACAAGCCACTGGAGTACAGGCGCGCATTCTCTTGCAAAATTCATGTTCACTCCTAGAGCCTCATGATGATGAGAAAATATTAACTTCTAAAAATCATCATAATTCGTTACTCCGCGAATGGAGAGTACAAAAAATTACAAGTATAGAATAAAATGAAGAATTTTGCAATTTTTTTCTGTCATTTAAGTTGCAAGATGCTCCATAATTTCCGGAGAATTAAACAACAGAACAGAATTTTCATTATCAGTCATTTGATTTTGAACGTATAAAAAACTTCCCACGAACTCATTTACTGTTGATAGACGATGGAAGATGATCTGGCTTATTGAATTGTGATCGCTCGATATTTCTCACACTCCAACTTTTCGCCCTTCTTGTAGATGGGGCATACAACCTCTTGCTTCTACTACATCGGTAGCTGTTCGATTTCCCAGATATGAACTATCAGCCGATAGAGACAGATGAACAGTTTCTCCGAGCCCATCTTGATGAGTTCAGCTCCAATACCATCCATATCAGCCGCCAATCGTCCATCGTGCTGACGTAGTCATTTCTTCCGCAGCCTTGGTTTTCTGCGCTTGTGTCCTCTGCACCATTCGTAACGTACTATGACCCTCGACTTCCAATAGTTGTGTCTGCAGGTGCATCGTATGTGGGCATTGGTGCTCGCATTGCACACCAGTTTCCTAACAGATCACAGAAGGCA
Organism: Aedes koreicus; assembly: GCA_024533555.2. Lineage (NCBI taxonomy): Eukaryota > Metazoa > Arthropoda > Insecta > Diptera > Culicidae > Aedes > Aedes koreicus. Next base: position 212,218 of record JAHHFK020002515.1, on the reverse strand, counting down.
ATTCTCCACGCATCCCAAAGCCTGATGCCAGCTGAATCTCGCTACAGCCAGATAGAGAAGAACATTCTGGACATGCAGACATTCTTTACCGTCTAATCAACATCAAACTGGTCGAGGACTATATCATTGCCACGATTGAGGTCGAAACTGCCATCTGTAACATCACCTGCAACTCTATCGAGTATCAAAAGTACAAAACAATTACGGATGAAACCTGCCAGGATCAAACGTTGCAGAGAGTGATGAATGTTGTGCACAACGGTTGGCCAAGTTGGCTAACCGGAAGTATAGAAGTTCTTCGCACGTCAAGATACGCTGTACGCTGCACACAAAGTCCTGATGTACAGTGACCGGATCGTGATAATGCTCCACAACAGCTGCACAGAGGACACTTTGGTATCGATCATATGCGTTCACTAGCGTGCAATTTCGTGTATTGGCCTAAAATCGGCTATCAAATCACTGCGCTAGTACATGCTTGTCAGAAGTATGGATCGGTTGCATAAGCTGACACGAAGAGGAAACTGGAGACGTGGCCGACAGCCGAGAATTCTTGGCAGCGAGTAGTCAGCGTTCGCTGATCCCATTAGTGGCACATACTTCCTACTAGTTGTGGATTATTTATCCAAATGACCGAAAATAATTCCGACCAAATTCACCACCACCGCTGCTACTGTGTCGAGTTTTCGGAAGATCTTGGGAGGATTTGGTATGTCGGAAGTTTTGGTGACAAACAAAGGTCCGCAGTTTATTAGCGACACTTTGGAGGAATATTGCTAGGCAAACAGAATTATGCATCTCAAAGCAGCTCCGTTTTATCCACAAAGCAATGGACAGGCGGAACGCTTTGTCGACACCTTTATAAGAACTGTAAAGAAGATTCAAGCGGGAGGATAAGACCTGGATGAAGCTCTTGACATTTTCCTCACTTGCTAACGATCAACACCATGTCGTAGTTCGCTTGGTGGCAAATCACCTGCCGAAATACTACTTGGCAGACCCATGCGCACCTCTTTGGATATTATTCGTCCACCAGCAACAGTAAGCAAGCCGTCAATTCAACAAGAAGCATGGTACGACGAAGACGTTCCCAACCAGAAGGAAATAACAAAACTATTTCAAGTGTTGTTATTCAGTTATGCCTTTTTTGAGGACAATGTGTGGATTTGGGCCGGGGGGTAAAAAACCGAAATGTCCAAAAACCTCAACAGGTAACAAAATATTAGCACTATGATATAGACATAAGCATAAACAAGGCAAAATTTGTAACAGTTTTGATACGATGGAGCAAATGGTAGAACAGTGTAGGTACGAGTCATGTATAACGTATGGTCCCTCCCGGTATTATATCACGTGCATAAGTATGTTGCACATATTCAATGCAAACAGTTTTAACGGAAACTATATCATAAACAGTTAGTCGTAACAAGGTTTGTTGTAATTTTGATATTTTTATGTTATGCCCTTCTGGTCGGGTTACCATCGTAGTGGAGAACCTAATCAAGTAAAGCAAACATTTCCACATGATATTCTGCTTGATACGTGGGGTTTGAAGCCGTCTGATGATTCTGCCTCAGCTGGAGCAGCACCACAAGCGGAACCGAAAGGATTAAATGAACTTCAGCAAGAGCTCATGGTACCGTCGAATTCACAACGTCGTGCTCGAATACCAGTTCAACATTGAGTACCTGATCCAGATGAGCCATTCCTGCGATGCTCTTCGAGGCAAAGACATACTCCAGTACGTTACGAGCCGTACCAGCTCTTCTAGAAGGAGAGGTGCTGGAGTGCGACCCTATTCCCTTACCCTCACGGCTGTCACCCGATAGCTGTCATCCAACTGGAGGCCATCGCAGATCACTGTCATCATATCAGATGAAGAAAAAATAAGTTGTTGTTATTAGTATAGCCTCTGGCTGAATACACTGTATTGTTCCTTGTCCATTATTTTAATAAAATTATTTGTTTGTTACGCAACTCACTCGGTTATTCCTCACATAGGAACAGTACGAATTAAAATTTAAAGTCAGATATTAACGCAAAAGTTGGTGATGAATTGTGACTTCACATGTTCTTGTATATGTTATTATGTGTTTCAAATGAGCATTTCAGAATAAAACCAAATGAATCTAAAACCAAGGCATGTTTAAATTTAAATTTCAAAATAGGTACTTGCAACCTGTATTACAGATTACGTCACGAGTAAAATTCATTATTTTTAAGAGTCTAGCAACTTATAGTGTTCTATTTTTTGATCAGATATTTGCTCTATAAACTCCTCCATGCCATGTGTGGAAAACTGAAAACTGATGCAACATATGCCTCCTCGCAGATCCGAGGGATCCAAGCGATTTTCCATTCAATGAGCCCAGAGTGCAGAACTTTTCATCAGTGTAATTAGTCAGCTAGAGTGTGTTCATGCCTTCATCTACCCAACGAGCTAATCTGGAACATTTTCCAACCCAATGATTCTTCATTCGGTACAATATAGCTTTTCCATGTTAGTGGTAAACTTAATGTGAGAAAAAAAGATAGAAATATGCACACAACTTATTTCTAGTCCATCACCTTGCATGATGATGGATAATTGTGCTCATTAAAAAACGCTTACACGACCAACTCTCGCTGTCCTCGACGGTGAAATTGTCGGTGTTCCACTGCGATGGGTAACGGATAGCGATAATAAATGCAGCGAATGGAATTGAGCGTGACAAAGTTAATCAAGCGCATGAAAATAGGATAACAGGGATATTTCATGCTCTCATGCCATTTTGAAACAGATCTTGATTTATAAGATAATGAATCTACCCTACTTTTACATTAATGTGGCGAGTCAAATAAAATAACGGTGAGTTGACAAGCATTTTTTTTTTTTTTGTATTTTGATTGCAGCTCGTTTGCTTGCGTTTGAATAAAAATAAAATCGATGGACTTTTGGTTGTACAGATAATTCACTCGATCTGTTGATTTTTCCACACGTATAGCCCACAGAGGTGAAAAGCATTAAAACCGAAAAGTTTACTCACATGGCTCAGTGGTTTTAATTTTAAAAATCACTTGGGTGTGAAAACGCTTTCTGCAATATGAGGGCCACGATTGCTCACAATCTACCACAAACGCAACCGAGTGACAACGTTGCAGGAGTTTGTGGCGTTGTTCAATCACAATGCAACGATTTGTTGCGCCGTTTGTAACAGTGGATCAAAACTTGGATCCACCAAAACACACCAGTGGCCAAACAGCAGTCAAAACAGTGAGTTTCTCGGGGTAAGTCAGCGCCAAAGAAGGCCAAGGTATGTCAGCCAATAAAGTCATGACAACTGTTTTTTTGGGATGCACGTGGTATAATCCATATTGACTACCTTCAAAAGGGGAAAATGACACTAGTTTACAAAATAAATCAAAATTGATGAACTTTATAATTCGACTAATGTTTCTAATGTGAAATTTTATGCATAATTCAAAAATGCCGTCAACGAATATATATATAATTTTGAACATTTTTTTTTTGGAGATTTTTTAAATTGTGCTTGATTAATACCAAAATAACGTCAACAAAAAAAAATTATTGCATATTTAGCTTACAGCCAAAGAGAAACGAAGAAAGTAAGGGCACAATGGCGAATATCGGTTGAAAAATGAGGAAGTTATGCTGGTTTTTGAAAAAAGTGCAGAAAGTGGGAAAAAACAGAAATTCGAAAGAATTACGCCCATCTCTCTCTCTCTCACACACACACACACACACACACACACACACACACACACACACACACACACACACACACACACACACACACACATGTACCCCGTTTATTTGTCATTCTTGAGCACTATAGGCAAATTTCTTTAAAAAATTTATTAAAACTTAAAAATGTTTCTAACTTGAGCTTCGTCGTTTATGCGTCGTTTTGGATTCTCTAACTAGAAACCAACAGTAGTCACCCAGCATTGATTCGTCCCAAAAGCCTTGATATCGTCGTTCTATTTGCTTCATTTGTTGGTGGAATCGTTCACCGTGCTCATCACTTTCGTCGCCAAGATTCATGGGGGAGAAATCCAAATGTGAGTGGAGGAAATGGATTTTCACTGACATGTTCACACCTATAGTCATGAAGAGAAAGGAGTTATAAACTATGTACATGAAACATGGGTAGCTTGATGAGTTATTTTTAGAGATAATATTACCTATTATCTTATAATTTTCCAGCAAATTCTCAATAACTTCAACATGATCCGCACTTTTAGTGTTTCCTAGAAAATTCGTAACAACCAGGCGAAATGATTTCCACGCTTCTTGCTCATCAGAAGCCAAAACTGCGAAGAAATGTTTGTCCTCAATCATTTTTTTTATTTGAGGACACACGAAAACACCTTCCTTAATCTTTGCATACTATATGTTTGGGAATACTGATCTCAGATATTCAAATGCAGGTCCATTATTTTCCAACGCTTTTACAAAATTCTTGAAGAGTCCAAGTTTTATACGTAACGATGGAGAATAATTTGATCTTTATCCACGAGAGGAACACATTTCACGTTTTCTTTCCCAAGAGTCAAACTTGTCCTCTTTGGCCAGTCTTTTTGAACGTAATGCTCCTTACGTGCTCGGCTGTCCCATTTACAGAGAAAGCACATGTATTTTTTGTACCCCTGTTGTAACCCAGTCAACATGGCAACAACCGTAAGATCGGAGCAAATCTTCCAAGAGTGTTGCTTATAATTTATCAAATTCAGCAGCAGCGCCATTGATTCATACGATTCCTTCATGTTAACAGCATGAGCCAGCGGTATCGAGGGTTTCCTGTGTCCTTGATGCAGTAAAACAGCCTTCAAACTCAGCTTACTGCTGTCGATAAACAAACGCCAATCACTTGGATTGTGATGCTCCCCAAACTCTTCGAACAAACCGTTTACATCTCGGCAAAAACTAGCGTTATTTTGTTTGGAGAAGTATTTAACGAATTGTTCATCACGATTTCTGTAGTACGAAATTGTCACACCAGGCTCTAATACATTTCTTTCTTTTAAGCGTTTAAGCAGTTCAGATTTCTGTTTCGGCAATTCCAAATCACTTACCAAATCATTGAGTTCTGCTTGGGAAAATAATTATGGTTTTGTTTCAAAATCTGTGTCGCTTTGATCTGCGTCCTCGTTAATCAGCTGGGCAGTATCTTCAAATGAAGACTCCCTGTTTCGTTTTGGGCAAATAGGGTACCGGTTTGAAATCGAATGTGGAGTTGGTTTTTCTTCGGACTGCAAATCAGCATACTGCAACGACTTATGGCGCCCATGTTGTTTAACTTCGGTGAGGCAGAAATAACAATCCGTAGCATGGCAAAAAGGTTCATTCCAAATAACTGGCTTATCAAAGGACAAATAGCGGCTCTACAGTGACAGAAATGAGAGTATATAACAAATTTGAATGGGACCAGTGGTAAGCCATACATACCTTTTACCTGCTATCCACCTAGCCAGGCATGTTTTGCATGAATTACACAGAACGTTAGGCACCCATGGTTTATCCAGATGCTCCGGACAAATTTCAAAATAAAAACGGAACGCAGATTGAAGAGAAGCAGTGAATTTAACGGGGGTCGTAAAAATGTAGAAGCTAAGGCATAACAAAATTTTGTGGATCATTTTTGCATTTGAATTCCCGTTTTGCAGCGCACATTTTTCTCACTCCGATAACTGAACAACGAACTGTCACAATTTTTTTTGTAAACCCTTCAAAGGGTTACCAAAAGCTATAAAAATAAGGTGCCAAAATATCTTACCAAACAATAGAACAGTAGGTAAACCAAATCTTGCGCGCGTGTGTGTGTGTGTGTGTGTGTGTGTGTGTGTGTGTGTGTGTGTGTGTGTGTGTGTGTGTGTGTGTGTGTGTGTGTGTGTGTGTGTGTGAGTGTGTGAGTGAAGAGAGGGAGAGAGACTTTTTTTGTCACAATATTTTTTTGTTGACGTTATTTTTGTATTAATCTAATGTTTCGCACAAATTTTTTTACTAATCTCCAAAAAAAATCGCAAAACAATAAAAATACGTATAAATAGCGTCGAAACTATTACTCCTAGAATATTGCAATGTTCAGACGATCTATGTTAAATTTAATTTTGCTTCATTTGATGACAAAATATTTGAACACGTTGGAGATATTCTATTTTAAGAAAATGTGTTTTTGTTCATTTATTAAAAAATCAACTTTTATCCATACCTCGAAAGCTGTTCTACTTTAATTTTTTTTGACGGCATTTTTGAATTTTGCATAAAATTTCACAACGGAAATGATGATCAGCTTACCGAGTTCATAAATGCTGTAAACTAGTGTAATCAATGGCGAATATTGTACTAACTCATTGGGTGGATTTTATGAGCATTTGAAAAACAAAACAACCGCATTTGACCAAGAAAGACTTTTTTTCCACCGGGACAGTGCAAGGGTGCACACATGATCAGTTGCCATGACAGAAATCCATGAATGGTGCTACAAATTTCTCCCTAATCCACCCTATTCTCAGGACTTAGAGTGACTGTTTCTCGTTCCTAAACTTGAAAAAATGTCTCGGTGGAAATAGATTAGACGATGAAATTATCTCCCATACAAATACCTATTTTGATGATCTCGACAAATACAGAGTGGCCATGAGAAAATTAAAAGGCCCAGCTGTACCCCCTGAAAGGTGTCCAGATAAGATGAAGGACAACATCGATGGTCTGTTCCCGCAGCATGTACCAACAACATGGCCGCCCACACCGTACGGCGAGGACGGTGATCACGAAGAAGAAGCTCGTATCATCCCAGCGGCAAAAGCAATGAAAGTAAAGAAAGCCCCAGGGCTAGACGGCATTCCAAATCTGGCGCTGAAAACAGCAATCCTGGAAAACCCGGATATGCTCAGGACCACTCTGCAGAAATGCATAGACGAAGAAAACTTCCCCGACAACTAGAGGCGATAGAAGCTGGTGTTGCTGCCGAAACCGGGAAAACCCCTGACAATCTATCAGCATATAGACCTGTATGTCTGCTAGACACAGTTGGCAAATTACTAAAGAAACTAATCCTGGACAGGCTTACGAGATACACAAAGAGTGAGAACGGTCTTTCAAACATTCAGTTCGGTTTTCAAAGGGGCAGGTTGACAATGGAAACCATTTGGATGGTCGTAGAAGCAGCAAAGATGGGGTAATCGTTACTGCGCAGTAGTTACCTTGGACGAAAAGAATGCCCTCAACAGTGCAAGCTGGGAAGCGATCGCCAGTTCGTTACAAGGGAAGAGGGTTCCGGAATACCTTTGACGGATCCTGAAGAGCTACTTTCAGAACCGGATCCTGATCTACGAAACAGACAGAGGAGAAAAAGGAGGACAGTTACGGCGGGCGTTCCTCAGGGGTAGATTCCTCAGCCCGACGCTCTGTAATGCGAAGTACGATGGAGTGTTGAAGCAGAACCTTCCCAGAGGTGTAGAACTCGTCGGCTTTGTGAGTGATGTTACAGCAACTTGATTGTGACGCAATTTAGTCACAATCAAGTTGTTTAAACCGATTTGCAACAAGTGTGCTGCTAGAGTCATCAGACATTGTAAATTTTTCCATATTCTGTTCTATAAATTTAGACTCTAGGCTTCCTCTGTCCTTCGTACTGTAGAATTTATCACCAGGAATTTGTGAAAACTCAGCTTCACGTATGTTTTATCGTCCTGTACGATGCAATGCGTATGTTTGGCTAATAACACTAGTCGGCAGTGTTTCACTCCCTTCAAGTATATCTAGGGTTTTTTTTTTCATTAGGGCGAATCTACAATTGAGAGACTTGCTCCGGGCTCGCTCTCTTTCATTCTTTACAGCGCCATTATAAAACTTTCGATGGATTCTTTAGTACGATCGAAACAAAACAGTGCTGGCTAGCATACTCTACAAATAGTAGAATGAAAAACGTAAAGGTGATTGGTTTATGAATGAAAGAGAGCGAGCCCGGAGAGAATCTCTTAATTGTAGATTCGCCCTAATGAAAAAAAAACCCTAGATATATGTTGAATTTTACAGATTTTGCCACGCTGAATTCAAATATGGGCTCAGAAATGCTGTAACACGTCCAGTTTTTGATAAAAATGTGATTAAAATTCACAAAAACACGTATTTCCGTAGTAATATGATCTACCTAAGCAACAACCAGAATATTGGCTCTGCCCTTTGCAAGTTGGACTTGGATTTTATGGAATGGACCTCCCTGAATCCATTCGTGAACACAGATTTTTCATAACACGTAAGATTGATGAAATAAACCGGGTTTTCATTCGCAAAATTACGAATTTTCATAAAAATCAAGATTTTCTATTTTGAAAACATGAATTTCAGCTCCGCCCTTTGAATGCTGGGCTTGGATTTTATGAAATGGACCTCCCTGAATCCATTCGTGAACACAGATTTTTCGTAACACGTAAGATTGATGAAATAAACCGGGTTTTGATTCACAAAATTACGAATTTTCATGAAAATCAAGATTTCCTATTTTGAAAACATGAATTTTCGTTCCGTCCTTTGAATGTTGGATTTGGATTTTATTAAATGAACCTCTCTGAATCCATTCGTGTTGAAAAAAATGAGTTTTTATTCACAAAATTGCGAATTTTCATGAAAATCAAGATTTCCTATCAGTCAGTCAGTCAGTCAGTCAGTCAGTCAGTCAGTCAGTCAGTCAGTCAGTCAGTCAGTCAGTCAGTCAGTCAGTCAGTCAGTCAGTCAGTCAGTCAGTCAGTCAGTCAGTCAGTCAGTCAGTCAGTCAGTCAGTCAGTCAGTCAGTCAGTCAGTCAGTCAGTCAGTCAGTCAGTCAGTCAGTCAGTCAGTCAGTCAGTCAGTCAGTCAGTCAGTCAGTCAGTCAGTCAGTCAGTCAGTCAGTCAGTCAGTCAGTCAGTCAGTCAGTCAGTCAGTCAGTCAGTCAGTCAGTCAGTCAGTCAGTCAGTCAGTCAGTCAGTCATTTAGTTGAAATTTTCTCTATATTTTTCAACTTAAATTCACTTTGTTTTCTTTTTCCTTTTATATTTCTCCAAAGGTGTTTGCCTCTGTGAATGAAATCCCGGTTTATTTCATTAATCTTACGTGTATCGAAAAATCTGTGATAACGAATGGATTCAGGGAGGTTTATTTCATAAAATCCAAAGCCAACATTCAAAGGGCGGAGCAAAAATTCATGTTTTCAAAATAGGAAATCTTGATTTTCAGGAAAATTCGTAATTTTGTGAATGAAAACCCGGTTTATTTCATCAATCTTACGTGTTGTAAAAAATCTGTGTTCACGAATGGATTCAGGGAGGTCCATTCCATAAAATCCAAGTCCAACTTGCAAAGGGCAGAGCCAATATTCTGGTTGTTGCTTAGGTAGATCATATTACTACGGAAGTACGTGTTTTTGTGAGTTTAAATCACATTTTTCTCAAAAACTGGACGTGTTACAACATTTCTGAGCCCATATTTGGATTCAGCGTAGCAAAATCTATAAAATCCAACCAGAAATGCCGACGGGAGCGAAAAAAGTTCCGATTTCGCCGACTAGTGTAACGAATCCCCCAATTTTCCCCCTTCCCCCTTCCCCACATGTTTCTCATCTTGTTTGTTGCAAGTTCCCCTTCTTCTTGGTTGGGTTACTCTGAACCGCTTTGGTTTGTAGAAACTTGCTGAAGACATTCGACACCGTCTGCTGCGTCACCCTGATTGAATTCGCGATTTTTTTCTGTGAAGGATTAGGATTTTCTAACCACTTGTCCAAAATAAAATTTCGCAGCTTCTGTTGTCGAGACGCCATTTTCAAAACTTCAATTTAAAAGTAAACAATATTCGCGTCGACGCGAACGTGAAAGGATCCATTGACAGCTAAACCATTCACTGAAAGAAATTCTTACGTTGACTCTGACCACTGACGCGACAAAGTTACAAAAAAAAAATTCCGGGCAAGCTTTAGCTACATTCACCTGAATTTACGTTTGAATTCGTTTACAAAAACCGTTCTCGTTATTTTTAAAAATTGCACTTGAAATAAGTATCATCCAATATTATGCTAAAATTTCCCTAGTTATAACCAAACTATCTCACACCGATCACAAATGCATGCAACAAGTATAAGCAAGCCATCTTTCATGTTCATAATGCAAAACGTAAACAAACACATAAAAAACAAACCATCACGACAAATCACTCAACAAACATCTCACGTGCAGAGGATAACACGCTCCATTATTCTGATACACTCGCTATGTAGTGTCACGCCGGAGTGGTAGGAGCGCAGCTTACCGGATTACAACCTGTGATTTTCCGGATCACTGGTTGCAACCAGCCAAGTGCTCAGTTGTTGATTGTGGAGATTTGTAAACTGTTTATGAAATGTTCATTTTTACGAGTCTCCATCTTCTTGCGGTTAATGTTTATCCATGCGTGACACCAAATTTTTACGAGTTTATTGTCCATATGGGCAATTCAAGCAACACAAACAACCCCCGTGCGCAATAAATGGCTCCATATTAAGTGGAATTAAGGAAAACATTCATATTAACAAACAAAGCCGTTGTTTATTTATACGCGAGTCACTTGATTTTTGTTCAGGGTTTTCGCTTACATACATACGGGTCTCAATTAATAATCGTGAAGTGAACGAAGTCAACCTCTCAATTTACAAATTAATTTGCCTTCGCTGCTGCGCCAGAAATGGCCAGCTGTAAATTCCTGAATTTATCGCTGAAGCGGCGATAAAATGTTACGATGGGAGGAATTGTGCGTAAAACGCGCCGATAAAGTCTTACGAACCGAGTATTGTTTGGATACTTGCTCTATAAGTATGACATCATTTTTTTAATGTTTCACTCAAAATCTTTCGCTCGAATGGTCTAGCATAGAACCTTTCATTTTTGGATATTTTACACTAATGAATCAATATTCCTGAGTGAAGCAGCCAGCATTGAGGCTAGGCAAAATTTTAATTATGTATTAGTATCGTTTTTGTTTTTTTTTAGCAACCAACATGTAAAGTGATCAAGGACTTCATCAGTTGAAGTAACATCTTATTGCCGAAGATATATTTCGAATCGAACTGAATCATATTAATTTGTTCGGAATATGTCAAGCATTTCGAAGCAATGTCTTAAACAATATGTACTTCTTAAATGTCCAAAACTCGAGTATTAGCAGTGTCAAATTGTTGCCTCAGGTTTAATTTTCCCCTACAGATGGAAGATTTGTGCCTTACAAATTAAGATGACAAAACCGAATAAAATTACTTCTTGCGCGTTGTGCAACATTTCCCCCAACAGTCATCTGAAAGTTAAGATTTCTCAGCTTTCTCCAAAATCCTCCCGCTAATGCCGGGTCATTTCGACATACAATTAACGTAATCTTAAATGGTAAACACTTACCTGTTCAGCAAAGGACATAGTCGAATTCTCACCCAACGACAACAACATTTCCGATTGATACCTGTTCGCAAGCATGATGCATTGGATCTGCCAAATAAAGTAAACAACGTTGTCGTAAATCGATTAATATTCCATGAAAGCCGATTGGTAAATTTTCAAAACTTTTCTACTTTTAAAATAAAATCACCTTCACATTACCAATCATCAATAAACCTCACACATGACAACGGTAACTCAATTTTGTAATACAAAGCATCCGAACAACCCTGTCCCTAAGTCGTTCATGTCCAGTAATTTATCAAATGAAACTAACCAGCATTTAGGTCAATAATCCCTGTAATCAAGTTGGGTGGTCACTCGTAAGGAAGACCAAAACTTATGTCGGCCCCGGCCGGATGACACGGTGCGGACATCCACCGAGCGACGCCCATTTTATTAACACTGACAAATGAACGCTAACAGCAATGCAAGGCCACCATTTGGCTGCCAAGCAAGTCAAACCAAACCGACCGTTGTCATGAATGCTATTCTATATCGTTTTTTTTTTCATCTCTTCTTACAGCATCATCTTGGCACGGGAACGACGGAAGTTGTCGCAATCAATGCGCTACAAGAATTGCCGACCTTGCCAGGTAAGACTTGCTCTGTGACATTGTGGCAATTCGATTGATTAATTGCAAGAAGAGAATGATTTCCCTAGTTTGTCCATAGCTACCGTAAAACGAGGTAACTTTTATAGGATTTTAGCGAAACTTCGTAATAATTTTGTCAGCAACGAATAATTTTAAAATTCAATATTTTCAAAACAAGTACTTTGGATAATAGAATGGATTACTTTGGACGAAAACGAGCGAGCGGAAATGAAACAAGAATGAGTTCGATACGGATCTTTTCGTTGTGACACTCCATGCAGACAGCATTCTCTCGAATGCAGATGAGTTGACAGCAATGTTGACGGTTGCATATAACACAACCTGGTGTCCAGGTTCCACCAGCAGACTGGTGGAGTTAAGCGCTCAGCACCCTTCGTGCTAGTTGTCTCAAAGCTAGAAGACGCGTTCAGAGAGCAAGAAGAGTGATGTTCCTAGCGACCAGGGCTGCATCAAAACACGAAATAATGCGAAGCAGGTTAAACTGTTTCAATGAGCTATGCCGAGATGCCGATGCCAATCCCTGGGGTGACACTTACCGGGTAGTCATGGTGAAGATTAAAGCTCCACCGATGCAAGCTGAAAGGTGCCCAGCGAAATGGAGGGGATTTTCCCGAAACACGATCCAGCGATGTGGCCACACACGCCATACAACGAAATTGAAGATATGCAAATCACCAACGAGGAGTTCATGGCGGTGGTTAATGAACTGAAGTCAAACAAAGCTCCGGGTCCAGATGGAATTACGCTCTGAGCATGCTGCGTTCCAGGCATTTCCTGACATTTTTGAAAGCATGTTGCAGAGATGTCCGGAAGGGTGTTGCCTCCCAGGGTAGTGAAAGATTCAAAAAGTGTTGCCACCGAAGCCTGGAAAGCCACCGGGGAGCCCAGCATCGTATAGGCCCGTATTCTTATTGGATACACTCGGTACGCTGTTGTAAAAGAATATCTTTAACAAGTTGACGAAATGTACGGAGAGTGAGCATGGCTTGTCATCAAACCAGATCGGGTTTCTGAATACCTCTGCAGTATATTAAGGAGCTTCTTTCAGAATTGAACGCTGATAAACAAGACTGATAAGGGAGAGAGAAGATTGTCAATTACAGTGGGCGTTCCTCGGGGATCCATCCTCGGCAGGACGCTGTGGAATGCGATGTTCGAAGGAGCATTAAAACTGAACCTTCCCAAGGGTGTAAAGAATATCGGTTTCTCGGGCGATTTTGTCCCTACAGTAGTCAGGGAATCACGAGAAGCAGTGAAAGTACTCGCAACCGAGGCGATAGATACCGTGAAAGACTGGATGCGGATGAAAGAGCTAGCGATAGCCCATCACAAGACAGAGGTGGTGTTTATCAGCAACCGAAACGCAGTGCAACAGGCGAAAATTGCTGTCAAAGAATACATCACCGACTAGAAGCATGAGATCAAGCACTTGGGTGTGATAATTGACGATCGACTGAACTTTAACAGCCACGTCGATTATACCTGTCAGAAGACAGCAAAAGTGAACACAGCATTGGCCAGAAGCATGCGCAACAATTCTGTGATAAGCAGCAACAACAGGAGGCTCCTAGCCAGTATACCTACGTCAGTTTGGTTGCCAGCGATACAAACGACAAGAAATAGGTCGTGTTTCAAAAGCACATTCAGGTTGTTGAGCATGAGGTTGGTCAATGCCTGCCGGACAATATCATTTGAAGTGGTCTGCGTCGTAGCCGGAACGATCCCCATTGTACTATTGTTGGAGGAGGACCAGAAGTGTTATTTAAACAGAGATACCAGAGATAGAGGAGTTCGAAGAAGATCATGGATTAAGAACCGTGAGAAAGTGGCGAGAGGAAAGTGATAATGCGATGAATACAACGTGGACACACCGGTTGATCCCGAACGTGTCCAAGTGAATGAACAACAAGCACGATAACGTCAACTTCCACCTGACACAATTTCTGTCATGTCATGGCTGCTATAAGAAGTATTTGCACAGATTCGGACACGTGGTTTCCCCTCTGGGGTATATACTAGCCTAGAAAACGTCATCCACAGAATGTGTCGCGATGAAAACACGTGGAAAATACTTGGAAAATCGAGGGATGGTGGGAGTCAAAGGGCTCGGCATGATGGGAGTCAAAGGGCTCGGCATGATGGGAGCCAAGGGGCTCGGGAAAATCGTATAGTTATAAATTGGATGCGGTGTACATTGCGCATAACACCTCCCCTCCGAAGTAATACTGAATGGTAGTTTCGGAGGGATAACCTAGGCGATCGTGAACTAGGAGAGTATTTTTTAGTGGGTATGCGCACCTGCCCAAAATCAGACACTGGCATGTGCACGAACACGAAGAGAACAGGCCAGTCTTAAGAAAAAAAAATTGAACTCCTAAATATTAAAACACACACACACACACACACACACACACACACACACACACACACACACACACACACACACACACACACACACACACACACACACACACACACACACACACACACACACACACACACACACACACACATGTTGGATACAGCGGGTAAGGTACTCGAGAGGGTAATCTTCAACAGACTGACAACATACACGGAGGGTATAGGCGGTCTGTCTAGTAACCAGTTTGGCTTCCGTAAAGGGAAATCGACGGTGGATGCCATCCTGTCCGTCACCAAGACGGCCGAGGTGGCAATCCAGCGCAAGAGGCGAGGAGTACGATACTGTGCGGTGGTCACCCTTGACGTGAGGAATGCGTTCAATAGCGCCAGTTGGGCGGCTATCGCCGACTCGCTCCAACGCCTTCAGGTTCCTGGGTACCTGTACAAGATTCTCGGAAGCTACTTCCAGAATCGCGTACTGGTATATAATACAGAGGCAGGCCAGAAACGTGTGCAGATCACCGCAGGCGTCCCGCAAGGTTCGATCCTGGGTCCGGTGTTATGGAACACGATGTACGCCGAGGTACTGCGGCTTGAGTTCCCGAGCGGGGTAAAGATTGTCGGGTTCGCAGACGACATCACCCTGGAGATATGTGGTGAATCCATCGAGGAGGTCGAGTTAACGGCCTCACACTCCATTGGCATTGTGGAGAGATGGATGAGCTCCAGGCAATTGGAGCTAGCCCACCATAAGACCGGTGAACAATCGGAAATCGGAGCAACATGCGACGATTAGTGCAGGTAACTGCACAATAGAATCGAAGAGGTTCTTGAGGTATCTTGGGGTTATGATCAACGACAAGCTGTCCTTTGTCAGTCACGTCGATTACGCTTGCAAGAAAGCCTCTATGGCTATATCGGCATTATCCCGCATGATGTCGAATAGCTCGGCGGTGCAAGGGAGTAAGCGTAAACTCCTGGCCAGTGTCGCCCTGTCCATACTTAGGTACGGCGGGCCGGCATAGATCACCGCCTTGAGTACCAAGAGCTACGCAAATAAGCTCGAGAGTACACACAGGCTTATGTGCCTAAGAGTGGTGAGTGCATACCGAACGGTATCACGCGACGCGGTCTGCTTCCTAGCGGGGATGATGCCAATAGGCATTGTCATAAAAGAGGACGTAGAGTGCTTTGAGCAGCGTGGAACAAGAGGTATCCGAAAGACCACTAGAGCCGCATCCATGGTTAAGTGGCAGAGGGAATGGAACAACTCCACCAAAGGTCGGTGGACCCACTGACTAATCCCAGAATTAACCGGGTGGGTCGGTAGGTGACACGGTGAAGTGAACTTCCACTTAACGCAGATATTGTCTGGCCACGGCTGTTTTAGACAATACCTGCACAAATATGGGCATGCACAGTCCTCCGCATGCAGTGATTGCGCGGGAGTCGAAGAAACTGCGGAACATGTGTCTTTCGCATGTCCTCGCTTCGACGGCGCGAGATCCGGCATGATGGCCGTATGCGGTCACGACACGACTCCGGATAACTTGGTCCAGAGGATGTGTCAAGACCGGGACGTCTGGGACGCGGTATGCGTAGCAGCCTCCCAGATCGTCCTTGATCTCCAACAAAAATGGCGAAACGACCAAAGGCAGGTCGCAGGGACCACCTAACTACTAAAGCCCTAAGTAGTTAGACATAGTGGGTGCTTAACAAGCACATTAGCCCCCTCCCCGAAGTAATACCGAAAGGTGGTTCCGGGGAGGGTCCAGGGCTAAAGGCACGGGTGGGTTTTTAGTGGGTCGAGGAGTTGGCACCCTCATCCCCACACCCTGAGTTCTGCAGGTGTCTGGTTGCAGATTTTCCATCCCGTCTAAAAAAAACACACACACACACACACACATACACACACACACGCACCCACACACACACACACACACACACACACACACACACACACACAGATTATCAAAGATACTATATTTTACGGTACTTATTAGCAGCTCTGAAGGAAACGTTCAAATGGGGTTCTATCATAGTATAGGTTTAAATATATATTTGGGTATTATTAATCCACTTTGCATATCGCTAATTGTTTATGCTATTAGCGGAGATTGCCTACCAAAGTTTTGAAGCAGTCTTCAAAAATAAAATAGTTTGAGCGATACCGTGTAATGGTTAGCACTCATTTCTTGCAAAGCAACATTGTCATCACCGTCAACTAAAACTAAAAAAAAAATATTTGTGTATTATCGTCTCAACTAACAACCGGAATTACCCACTAGCACCAAACGATATTACTCTATTTCCCTACATTTGCATTGTGGCGCATCTAGTGCGCTGTATAGCGCATCTGATTTGCTCCATAGCGCACTACATGCAATACTTTGCTGCTATATGGAAATTGATTTGCGTGAGTGTTTTTTTTTTTCGGTTTTCAACTGCAACGTAAATACTTTTATGTTTTGTAATTTCAATGTTTACATTTATGATCCCGAGTATTCAAAACAAATTGTATTTGTTGAAGTGTTTAGTTTACAGTTTACATTGAAGAACGATTAAATGAAGAACGCGTGCTTTTTACCATCATCGAGACAAGTATTCTTCTAGCTGGTATTCAACGATAACTATTCGAAAAAATAAGACACACAAAAACGGTCAACAAAAATTCTGCTTAAGTCCGATTCTCTTTAAACTTTCAATAAGTACCGCACATTATTATCGTTATGTTTCAATAGCTTACCTTTATTCAACCTCTTATCCATTTAAAATGCCAGAACCTTGGTTTGACACCACTCATTATAGGGTGACTGGTAGTTCCTGTCAGTGTTTATATAACATGTGTAACTTTGGATGGGTTAATCACATACATGTTTTTTTTTTTTTTCATTGTCAACACGGCTTACAAGTTTGTTTTGAATTTCCATTCGTTTGAGACTCGTGGTAGTCATAAACACGGAAAGGGAGCTAGTGTTAAGTATGTTTTTAAACATAAAATAAAGAAATGAAACCACTCGGAATAAGAATAAGAATAAGAATAACGAACGATCCATCTTACGCAACATCAAACACTACAAAGAAACCAGTTCTTGTAAAATACCCTCCAGACCTGGCGGAAACGCACTGTCAGATGTTCGGAAGCCATCAAACGTGTGAGCGAGCGAATTTGGTGGAATGGAATGGTATGTTTGGCCGGAAGATGGCAAAAAAACTGGGAATGTCGCATATCGGGAGTATTTTGAAAGACGACCTTGGATTGAATCCATAAAAAAACAACAATTGTATAGCTTGACTGAAAAGCAGAACTTGGCAAGAATCGTAAAATTTCGGAAGCTGCCCAAGTAGCACACTACGGCCATTATCATTAGTAGTATTAGTAACTTGATTATGACTTAGCAAGTCATATTTATGTTATCTCAACCGAATAGCAACAATTGTGCTACTGGGTGCTCACGCGGCACGGTGATTGTGAAATTATGTTTTCGGATGAAAAATATTATTTCTACTGCTACAGGATCACCACACCCAACAAAAGATCGGGTATATGTAGCACGTCATTCTGATGTTTCAAGGGTGATGGTTTGGGGATGTTTCTCCAAAACTTTGAAGGTTCTATTGCTGTTCATTGAACCTGGTGATAAAATCAATAGTAAATATTACATCGATAATGTTTTTAAGAACCAGTTGATTCCCTTCGTCAAGAAACATAAGAAGAATGTACCATACTGCGTCCACAAGACTCTGCATCGACCCACCAGGCGAAAGCAATACAGGCCTAGCGTGAGGACAATTTTCAGGATTTTATTTCGTCAAAAGAATGGCCTGCCTCTTCACCTGATTTGAATATTCTCAACTTCTACACTGAAAATTAGTTTTCGTTTATATTACGAAATCGAAGGTAGCACTAACAAATCTATTCGTTGTTTTCTGCAACGAAACAGATTTGTACTTTTTAAGAAGCTACCTTCGGATTTAATTCCACACGCGCAACTGTCAAAAGCACGAAGCATTTGTTGACACAGAAAGAACATTCGTTCATTCTACGAAAACAAAACAAAGAGCTACGAGTAATTTGTTATTAATAAAAAAAGAAACGTCTCTCTGGTGGTTGCATGAACGACTGACAGATCTACTTCATCGGTTCAAAATATAATTGAAAAAAAAAGCGCAACCACGAGGAGTTTTCCAGCGTTTTATTTTTTTTAATGCTTCTGACATGGGGTTCGATCTTATATTTTTAGGAAGAGCTGTTATTGAGTCCGTGGTTGATCTCACTAAACCAAGTTGACTCGTGAGAAGTTACTTGATTATTTTGCTAGAGGTTCTAACACTCCACAGCGCTTTCAGTTCTATTTTGGGATAAATTAATGATTCCCGCCATCCCAGAAGGAACACCAACATTTATGAGTACAATTCAAGAGAAGCAGTGATTGGCTGGTCTTCACGAAATTCAGTTTGTGCATTGTACAAAAAAGGTGTAATGATAGCATTTTATTAGATGACAAGCAATATGAATGTTTCATTCAATTAACGAGACATTTGTTCTATGTACAAAATCCATGTTAACGAAATGAATGAAAGTTAATTTACGAAAATAAATTTTTAGTGTATTCATTGGGCTACATGCTCGGTAAACTGAGGAATACCATAGAACTAATCGTGTTAGCTTTTAAGAAGCTTTTGGTGAAAATATGGAATGACATTCCCCAAGATATCATGCGTGCCAGATGTGACGCTTACGTGCAACGCATGCAGCTGGCAATTAAAGCAAAGGGAGAAAGATTTGAACTGAACTAAATTAAGACAAATGTTAAAGGTAAACCAAACAGGAAATACATTGAGAATTAAAAGCTTCTCATGTTTTGACCATATACTCCACTGGCAGAAATTCTCACTCACCCTGTAGATTTTGAGCAATGGCCAAACTTAGGGTTTTTTTCTGAAGTTATGCCACCATGATGGCCCAATATGTTTCAATTGGCAGGATCTGGATTATTCTGAGGGTTAACTTCTTTAGATATGCAAACGACAAAGTCGTTCTTGTCAAATGTTTTGACAATTCTTTCAGACTACATAGTTATAACATGATACACGGCAATCTTGATGGCGTTTTTCTTGTTGAAAAGTATCATAACACGCTGCAAGCGTTAAAATTCCACAGTCAGAACAAAGCATAAGACTAGTTGGGTGTAATGGCAACATTGTCTGGCCACCGTTGCGCCTCAGGAAGACTAAGAAGCGTTTTTGGAGGCATTCATTCTTGTCAATTTGCTCGTTGATGTGATGAAGAGCTGACTCATTTCTCCACATCCACAGATTGTCTACAATACAGACAATAACATTTTTGGCAAGCTTGGACTGCTTCTTCTTCCGCACGGTCCCAGGAATGGTCAACCTGGATATGGCGACGTAGAACTCCTGTCCCGGTATATGTTTGGTGATATACCGGCTGATATACGTCTCGTTGGACATAACAAAATCCACAAAATCGTTTTGAATTACCGGAAAGTGAAGTTGCGTGAGTTTGCTGACATCGTAAAGATATCAAAAGAACGTGATGGCTTTATATTGCTTGTGCTTTTCTCCATGAAAAGGCTTTGTTAAAAGTGGATGCCGCGTTTGCTCACTCTTAATCAAAAACAACAACGTGTACGTTGTAAAATTGTGTCCAAAAATAACAAACCGGATTTTGTGCATAACAGTCCGGAATGAAGTCGATCGTCATTTCAGTAGACAGCAACTGATGGACCTCGTCCAAAGCGCCCGAAAGCACAGTAATCAGCTGGAAAACTATGACGTGGGTAATTCTGGATGTGTATGGTATGATATTCATTAACTACCTTGAGATGTGATGTAATGTGATGTGATAAGAACCCACCATCAGTGCAAGGATTACCTATGTCTGCAGGACTATCCTCAGTGCCCCGAGAGAACAGCCTATTGAGGACCTTCGAAAGACCACGACCTGAACCGCGTATCTTCACATGACAAGGAACTGGCGACTCCACGAACCCTTGTCCAGTCAACAAATCCTTCGACTGCCTTAGGCAAACTGCCTAGTTTGCGTGAAAGCGCTCAGGGTTTCAAGAATTTTACGTTTGAATCTTTGTTTACAAAATCAGATACGTCGTTTTGAATAAGTTGTCGAGACTAAATGGATCAAGGTAAGTTGATTTAACTTTTTTGATTTAGCTTCGACTCAAGTCCCTAATTTTTGTTTCTCATTAACCACTGAACCATATTGGACGGAATTAACGACTTGAAACAAAAGCCACACACCTAACGAACAAATTGTTATTACAGTGTTAATAAACGGTTAGTACATTCTACTAATTTCAAAAAGTTGTTTTTTGTTAAGCTTAAAAGATTCTTTGGAGTGTCTACTTTATCATAAACTTTACCCGAAGTTCATGAGATACTCCGGGTCAAAGTTACAGGCCGTAAAGCGAAGCAGTGTGCAGCGCTCCGGGCGCGCTCGGGTGAGCGCCCGGGAAGCTCGACTGTTATCGATGGAACGGGCGATCTTTTATGTTCCAATTATTACCGCGTATTTCCAGATGGCTCTGGTATCGTATTAACTCATGTTTGATAGTTTTCCTTTACATTTCATACAGTCTGTGGCAACCTGTCATTTGATAATCACGTTTTCCGGTCACGCAGGCAATTTTTCGGCAAAAATGACAAATAAACGGCTAAAACTAAGGCAGAAAGAGTCGAAGTATTTTCAGTTCTAGTCACAACATAGTTCTTTGAAAGGCCACCGATCATCATTAATGACAGTTTTGGGTACCGGCTCGTTGAATCCCTCAGCGTTTTCACTACCCTGCTCAATTTAGTAGTGTGCAAAAAGATTTCAAGAAACTGGTATCCACGGCCTGGGGTTTAAAATCGCAATGTGGTTTGCAACTTGCGATCCACACTACATATGTTCAATTAAAAGCTACACTTTCGACATCAGGGTTCTCCCTTAGCTCAGTCGGTAAAGGCGCGGCTACAAAGCAACACCATGCTGGAGGTGGCTGGGTTCAATTCCCGGTCTGGTCTAGGAATTTTTCGTTAAGGAAAACTTCTCGACTCCCTGGGCATAGGGTATGATGGTACTTGCCACACAATCATACTAATGCAAAAATGGTACCTGGCAACGAAAGCAGAGGAAGAAGGAACAATCTGAGGAGGACAACGACTTCAGCGGGTTGGTGGTTTCCAGCGACGGCTCTTGGAAGAAGTGGGGATTTTCGTCTCTGCTGAGTGTTTCTACACTTATAAGCAGGCGTACCGGACAGGTTCTTGGCCTGGACTTAAAGTGCGAAGTCTGTAAAGCATGCGATCAGTGGAAAGAAAGGGAAGGCACGGCGGAATTCTAAGAATGGTACGAAGATCACAAGAGCAACTGTCAACGAAACCACGAGGTAGCTTCTGGGAAAATGGAAGTGGATTCGATCATTGAAATGTTTGGTAGATGGATCGATTTGCACGGTGTACACTATAGTCAGTATATCGGAAACGGGGATACTAAAATTTTCAAAGAGATCCTGGATTCACAGCCAAGGACTTGGTAGTGCGCAAAAAGGAGTTCATCGATCATGTACAAAAGTGAATGGGCAGCCGACTTCGTCAGCTAGTAAAGAAGACCAAAGGACTCAGCGGTAAGGGAAAATTGACCGAAAAATAACAGATGAGCTCATTATCTATTATGGACTTGCTATCAGGAGGAACTCGGCATCGACAGCGGATGGTAACATTGCACCACAAGATGTCCACGGATGAGAAACCACAACATGACGGCTGCCCGCAAGAAGCGGATATCTGATGGCAGAAGGCAAAATTCAACGGCGAGCTCAGCAACTACAATCACAAACCAGCTATGAAAAAGGAAATTTACACAGCCATACTTCCTGTCTATCAAGATCTGAGTCAGAATGAACTGCACAGTGGTAAGGAAGTTGTTGTAATCGCTTCAAATTGGCGGCCTGCAATTTCAACGAGGGACTGAACGGGATTCTCAAAGTTAGGAGAGTGCTGCAGGTGGATATCGGAACGTCCTGGCATATCCTTCGCGCGAAGGCCGACGGCGAGCGGTTGTCGGAAGGTGCGAAGGAGGCCAGGAGGAGCATATTGGCGGCCAGGAAGTGGCAAGAACTCGAGGAATGAAGGGATGTCGAAGGGATTTTTTATGGTCCCGGCATAGCCGACTGAAGGTATTTGATGAAAAACTGGACTCAAAACTTAAAAACGCGATTATCTCGAAACCATGTTTTCAAAGTTGGCGGTCATCATAACTCAAAAATGGTTTGTTCGATTTGAAGGCGGTTTGAATTTTTGAATTCTGCACAATCGTTCTCTGTTATCGTACCAATTTTGTTCTACCTCCAACGGTGTGGCTTCTATGATATCCGCTGATCAGCAGCTTGCCGTCGGCGGTGCCGCGGTGCACCTGGTGTAGCGGCCGAAGGAGTTGCCCTATGGTGGCCAAAAAATTATTTTTTATAGCTGGAAAACGGAACAATAAACATATGTATTCCATTTTTGCCATACATTTATAGTGTACTAACCTCTTAAGAATGAAATCAATTAATCAAGCTTCGACAATCTAAAAGTGTCAAATCCATTCATCTCAATCGCTTTGAATCTACACTTTCGAAAGAAAAGTATTGATTTCCTTCAGCATTCGATCAAGTAACAAACGGTTGATCACACATTTTGATTCAACCGCGATGACCACCAGCCCAAGAGGGTAAAATTACCGATTTAAGAAAGAAATTTATTCAAATTGACATGAAAAAGTAATGAACTAGCTAACCAGAAGTTAGTTAATTAACAATTATGATACATAGATTTCCATGAAACACTACATGATTGATAGTATAAAAGTATTACGTTACACATTTCTATCTTGTTGATTTCACAATAAGCTTATGGCTTGCTGGAAGCTTAGCATTCTAAGCGCACTTCCACAGTTATGATTCAAAGCTTTCGATGCCAGGTATCATTTTTGCATAAGTATGATTTTGTTGCAAGTGCAATGATACCCTTTGCCCAGGGAGTTGAGAGATTTTCCTAGATCTGGCTGGGAATCGAACTCAGCCACCTCCAGCATGGTGTTGCTTTGTTGCTGCGCCTTTAATGACTGAGCTAAGGGAGGAACATTTGTTATTAAAATCGCTAAATTTAAAACAGATTAACACTCAGTTGAAATAGAAACAGTTGTAGTGCATGTAGAGGGCGCCAAATATTAGAAAATTAGAATAATAATCATCATTAAGTTTTATACTAATCCTCTTGAGTTCTTCTTTAGCTCAGGTGGTGAAACAAAACCATGCTGTTGATGGCTGGATTCGATGTCCGGATTGGGCATAGGGTATGATTGTACTTCAAAAAATTCTTTGGCATCGCGAGCTCTCAATTAATAACTATTAAAGTGCATTAGAACGCTAAGTTGATAACAAGCAATAAACTAATTGTGAAAGCATTAAGGAGACCTGTCAAAACATGATAATCCTGCTACTCTTTTCATACGCAAACTAGAAATACAGCTGAAGAAAAAGAGGTTGCCAATGACGTCACACTCACATGGAAATATCGAAGCGATCAGACCTATTAAAATAGGCAATAAACTAGAATCACTTTCTTGGCCACCTCAATGGGAGAGTTAATTTTCACAACTATCTTACTATGCAACATACGAGTTAGTTTCGTAAAAAATACAGTGCTCAAGAACTCTGAATAACTACAAAGTTTCTAGATAAAAGATAAAATAAAAACTTTCCTCTATCTCTTGTCTTGCAGGCATCAGCCGCTGGAAATGGAAGGCACCCTAGCGCACAGTATGATACCAACCATGGAAAGTGCCACCACGGACGTCGACCGAAAGTGTGGCAGTTTAGACGTGGATCTGGATCGAAAGTTCCTAAATAATAATAACATTACTAGCATGAAATGTTTGCAATTCACCAGACCACCCGATTCACCACCACCGCCTGCGTTACTGTTCGATTACGTAGTTGAAAAGAGCATCCAAAGTCAAGCCCAACAGCACAATCTCCTAGATAGCGAAATTAAAAGTTTTGAAAATATTAGCTTTACTAGCAATAGTGACGAACAGTCTGCGAATAGTCAAGTAGATGAAGTAGTAACAAATTCACCTAGCGTCAACAGCCGGCCAGTAGTAGAAACCGAAGTCGCAGAGACGAAAGAAGCAAACATGCCGAAAACAGGTACCGATACTGCGAAACATTGCGTCAATTCGAGTGTTACCAATGCCTCAACTAACCACACCAGCAGCCATAATACAACGAAGCCATCATCACCTATTGTTGTGACCCCGACGATAATAACAACCACACCAGAAGACCCACTGATAACCATCAGAACTAACCATCACGAAAGCTCAACTAACCACCCTAACCATAAACATCATCCCATCATCGTTTCACCTGCTCAGCAATCCAAAGGAGTCTGCACGTCCACATCCTCCGTCACCATGTATGATATGTGTCACCCGATTGTAACGCCACCTTTGCCTTCTTCAATAACGACTGATAAAACGACTAACAATGACCGCACTTGCGAAGCTAATGGTGTCACATTTGCTGACGCCACTACTGTTGCCGCTGTTGCCACTACATCCATGGCGATCACTGCTTCTGCAGCCACATGCTCAAGCAAACCACCCACCCACGCCAATAGTCATCACCTTTACCACCAGCATTACCCTCAACTCCACCTACACCACCCACATAACCAACTACCATTCGGTTTTTCTAACACCTGCTCACCACACAGTGTCCGATTTATGACTCAACACATTAAAATCTTGCCGAAAACTCAATCCCTAGATCTGGTAGACAACGATGACTTGTTGGAGGCTACCAATAGGACCGAGTCCCAGCTGGAGATCAACACCGCCGGGGTGACGTTCAAGGGTCGAGTTCTTCCAAAACTGCAACCTCTCGATCAAACACGACCGATATATCCCAACGTGCCGTACAGCCCGTACAACAGTCCCTACGGAAGCCCAAGAAGCGGTCGCCGACGGACACCTCTTCGCGAATCCAGAAGAGTATCGATCGAACAATCCGGCAGCTTCCTGCAGCTGAATCAATACAAACTTCTAGATCAGATTGGCCAGGTGAGCTAATTTTAATTTGATTGAAATTTCCCTTTGTTGTTCTCGAGGCAACTGCATACATATACAATTACACTGGAAACGAGTAAAAGTGAGAAAAATAAAAGTTGTTCATGAACAGAGAGGTTGAAAAGTGGAAAAAAAAGGAAACGTAACAAGCATCCTGCTAAAGGAAACGGGAAGTTTTCAGCACAAAGGCATTCCGTTGCTTTCATATTACGCTTGACTTCTCATTTTACAACACAGTAGGTAGGGAGAAATGGTGTTAAGTGCGCCTGTGAGATTATACGCACTGCATACCACGATATTTCGAATAAGAAGACTCCCCCCAAGCCTCCCAGCGCCTCCCATCACCTCTCTTGGTAGATCAATACAGACAAGTTGTAAACTTAATTGACAATTCAACTCAAAGTTAAATTGGATGCGTTCCTATACCTAGGTGCTGTCGTTCATTATAAAATAAGTAGTTGAAATCAATCAGTTCTTTAGAAGGCTCTTTTTTACTTCACGTTCCCTTTCCCGGTTTGAGATAGTAGAAAAATGTGAATTCCTACTACCTTATGGTTGTTAGCTCAAACTGGTATTATATTCGGATGAAATCCCGACCAACGTTTTAACGTTAACGTTTTAACGTCGGGCTCAATCAACGCGAATAGAAGCAAATATTTTGCCGACGCTCAGAAAGGGGGTATTCAAATTAATCCGTGATGGAGCTGACCGCCATAAGTGCAGCTTGGTGGTAGTTTATTTTTCTAGTAACTACAAAATTTGTACCATTTAATGGTAAATGCACTGAAAATTAAATTTCATTTATATTACGAAATCGAAGGTAGGACTTACAAATCTATTTGTTGTTTTCTGCAACGAAACTGATTTGTGCTTTTCAAGGAGCTAACATCGTATTTAATGCCACACATCTACTATATCGACTCAAAATGTAATTGAAAAATAAAAGCGCAACTACGAGGAGGTGTTCAGCGTTTTTTTTACATGTTTCTGGCATGGGGTTCGATCCTGTATATTCGGCAAGAGCTGTTATTTAACCTGTGATTGATCTCACTAGGCCATGATGTTTCGTGAAAAGATACATGAATTATGAGTATGAAGTTAAAACTCTCGACCGCGCTTTAATTTTTATTTTGGGATATATCAATGATTCCCGCCCACCCCAGCAGCAACACGATTGAAGAGATCCAGCGATTGACTGGTCTTTACGAAATTCATTTAGTGCATTGTACAAAAAGGTGTAATGATATAATTTCACCAGATTACAAGCAATATGAGCGTTTCATAGAATTTACGAGACATTTGTTTAATGTTCAAAATCTGTGCTTACGAAACGACTGAAAGTTAATTTACGAAAATAAATTTTCAGTGTGGGAATGGAAAAATGTAGGTGTACCAGCACGTCCACAAGTCAATGAGGCTCCACCTAAGCTGTATAGAAAACAGAGAATTGAAAAAAAAAATCTATAAGGGACGGCCAAATGGTGTTGTATGCAAAGGTGCCGTAGGACTACGTAGCAATGCGTAATCTAAATCGCTTAAATGTTCGAAGGGTGGCTGAAATTGGTTTCGTTCAATGTCTAACGATAAGTTTGTGAGTTTCATATTCTGGTTTGCACTCCCATACACTAATCATCTTAGTCACTTGGGACACTTTAATCACAAGAGACGGGCTTCATTCACCATCAATTGAGTGCGGTTATTACTAAGCCTATGTATGTACAACGCTGCAAAATTCGCAAATGTTGAAAACATTACGGCTTCGATACATATACACACATACACACCCAAATCGGTTAGTCTATGACACTGTCGTCAGTGTTGGGAAACAACCGTTCAGAAGCACGTCATTGGTTGGTTCTTGTTTTGACGGCGCTTCACATTTATTGATTTATCAATGATTAAAATCAATAACTTTCAATATTGGATCAAAATCGACGCGTAGTGAATGTCCCAATCGATCGATGTAAAATTTTTTGAAATCGATTGTGAAACGACTGTGTTATTAACGTTCAAAATCTAAACATATTTCGTGACGCTCCAACTTTGCGCACTTTTAACGTGTTCCCCAGAATTGAATACACAGCCGTTGTTCTACATCAAAGAAACACTCAAATTGCTCTAACTTTTGATCACGGTGTCTGGTATTATAAAACGGTTCGAAAAAGGTCTGACTGTTGATAGGAAGTGAACATCCGGAAAAAAGGCCGTCAAGTCATCGAGAACGATCACAAACTCAAGGTTGAGGCCTTTAAACGGAAACCAAGTTGCATGTGAGCAAAATTTTCGTGCAGAATACCAAAACTCGAGCTGGACTACGTACGTTTAAGAAGCAGAAGTCCCTAAACCGTGGCGAGAAACAGAATACGGTCTCAAAAAGGCGTGCACGGAAGTTGTACGACCATAAGTTAACGAAAGCACACTTCTGCGTAATGGATGACGAGACATCTGTGAAGGTGGACTTCAACCAGATTTCAGGAAACCGATATTACCGAGAACCTCCGGACACAGAAGATGTTGAAGTTCACCAAGAAGTTCTTATTTTGGCAAGCGATTTGTATTTGCGGAAAGCGAAGTACACCTTTCGTTTACCGCAAGCATCATGAATGGACATGTGTATTTGGAAGAGTGTCTCCAAAAGCAGCTTCTCCTTCTACTGAAGGCTCATGACGGTCCGATGATCTTCTGGTCGGATTTGGCATCATGCCGCTACACGAAGGACGTGCTAGAGTGGTATAAGGCGGATGATGTCGATTTTGTGCCGAAAGATCTGAACCCTCCAAACACTCCGGAACTATGCCCAATAGAAAAATACTGAAAAAAATTATGAAGGAACACCTTCTAAAACGACCTAAAGTGGTGAAGAATGTAGAAGAAATCAAGAAAGCATGGATTAATATGCAAAAAACGGTCGATTCTGAGATCGTGCAGAACCTTATGGCTGCAGTTAAGGCCAAGGTTCGCGCATTCGGATAAAGGCGAAATAAATTTAATAAATTATGCCAAAACTAACTTTAATTGTTTCGTTTTACTCCCTGGAAATTTGGTGATAATTGGATAAAAACTCGAATTTCGAGAATGATTTTTTTTATACGGATTTTAAACGGTACACCCTTTAAATATTGAATAGCACGGTTTAGGGCATTTGTTTTTGCCAACACACACTTCAATCGACAACGTCCAAGGCAAATATGCTTAATATCTCAAACAAATTACATTAAATTGTAAAGGAATTATTTGTCCTTCTTATATTACTGTTTTTGTCACCGTTGGACACCTATTTGCTTCAAATAACCTGTAAAAGAGCTTGTCCTCTAAAAAAGTAGCGAACGAATTGCAAAGTATTTGTTCCAAATATGATTTTTAAATTTATTTCATACCTAATTAGATAAAATGTTAAAATTAAATTAACATTAACATTAAACATTAACATTAAATTTTGAAAAATATTTAAAGCCAGTTTCAAGAGTGTTTTATTTTTAATTCTTTCCGCAGTTTTAAGAAAGTTACGTTATATTCTGGATAAATAAACAATCAATATTGAAAAAAAGACCAGGGTTGCAAGTTTTCCCGAAAAACTACAATTGAAATTTTCAGGTTTTCGCGGACATCACTTATTTCAAAAATTCATAACTCAAGAACGGAGCATTGTAGAACTTTTTTGTCTAGTAAGTTTGCCTAAAACTGCGAAATTTATATACTTATTAGCCATAAAATTTCCTTTCCGTGTTCCAAACTATGCTATTGTTTATAAAATTTCAAGTTCGAAAGATACTTTTCAATTTATTGTTTGATAGGTGTAACAAAAAAATGAAAATTATGAGCGAGATTTACAAGTATATTTCTATTTTTATTTTTTTCACTTTGACACGCTTCTTGAGCAAGAGTTTCAACTTAGATGCACTCTCACAAATAATTAATGTCATTTTTCTGTATTGACCATCAGGACATGACTTAGTACAAAGTATTGCATGAATCATTAGAGTATTTCCAAAGACAACTAAAACCAAGACACACAAGTGTCAAAGTTTCCCATATCCCTCGCTAACTTCACATATTGCAGCGCCCCCAGACTGACCGCTTCATTTACGATTGTTTTGAGGTTATCGCTTTTCAGATTATGACAGAAACAGTACGAATGGCCTGCTTATACCCCGTTTTAAAGAATTAGTTCATCAAAACCAAAACCGATTTTTCTCGTAAACTTCTGTCTATGTGAGATGTAGCTGGTCACTTGGTAGGAAAACCTGAAATCTAATCAGGTTAAGCATTTATTAAATAATATACTTTTTCTGTGATTGCTATTTCGTCAAAAAATATTGAAACTAGTTTTTCAACCTCTGGGAGCGATTTTGCTTTGATTCTCAAAATTCTCTAGATAATCGTCGAAAAGCCCTCATACAGGGTGCGGCAGAAAATAATGCGAAAATTTGTTCTATTTCTTTCAAATCCCATTTTCAACTAATTCAAGCAATAATATCAACATTTTCGAGTGCAGTTATCTATATAAAGATCTTTTAAACAAATTTATTCAATGTGTCGTCCATTTTTATTAATAACATCCTCGAGCCGACGCCGGAAGCCAGAGCATGCCTTTCGGACGTAGTCCACCGACATTGACTGCCATGTGCGTGTTATGGTTGACTTCAGGGTTTTCACACTAGGGTATGATGTTTTGCAGGCTCGTGCTTCAACATATGCCCAAATCGAATAATCCAACGGATTAAGATCTGGACTGCTAGGAGGCCACAAACTTCATGTTATCGTTCAACCACTGTTGGGTTCGATTGGACGCGTGACACGGCGCTCCATCCTGCTGTAGGACAACGTTTTGGTCCTCAGAGAAGTTGGCCTTCACCCAGGGAAGCACTTGGTCCTTTAAAATACCGATATACACTTCGGTATTGATTTTAACTCCAGCATCAATGAAAACAGGCGGCATTTTCAAACCGTTAGACGTCACCAAGCCAAGCATCATGACACCAGCCGGATGTTTGGTTTGAAATTTGAATTTCACTTTTCCCGGAACGTTCTCCATTTTCTGCGGTGAAATGAACCGGTCCGTGCGGCTGTTGGCCACAGCATCGATGCTGAAAAGCTTTTTGTCGGAGAACAGGATTATCATTTTTTCCTTCTTCAACAAGGAAAGCAATCTCTTGGAACGAGTCACTCGTTGTTCCTTGATCCGGTCCGTAATCAAGTGGCGTTTCACTCTGGCTCTGGAAGATGCATGCAGGTCTTCTTTGATGATTCTCCGCATGGATTTCTCCGAAATATTGGCTTCCTTTGCAAGTTTTCTTATGGAACGCACCGGGTTGCGAGCAATTTTTGCACGGACTGATTTGATCACGTTCGGCGTGCGTGCAGAGCGCGGACGTCCGCTTCCCGGCTTCCGCTGCTTAGGACCATCCTGCAGGGACTTTTTTATGCGGTAAACTGTTGCCAAATGGCACCCTACCACCTTGGCAATCTATTTCGGCTTCTTCTGGGCGAGCAACAAACTAGTGATCACTTCTTTCGCGAACATTTTGACGAATTTGCAATAAAACAAATAGAATATTTGGATGCTGCACTTGAAAGTGAACATAAACAAATACACTTTCGACAGAAATTAGTCACTAGCTACACGAATTAACCCAATACTCAAGTTTGAACATTTTCGCATTATTATCTGCCGCACCCTGTATGCAGAACCTTATGGCTGGATTAAGCCAAGGTTGCGCATTCGGATAAAACGAAATAAATTAAAAATGATGCAAACTACTTTAATTTTTCGTTTTACTCCCTGGAAATTTGATGATAATTGGATAAAAACTCGAATTTCGAGAATGATTTTTTTTTGTACGGATTTTAAACGGTACACCCTTTAAATATTTTATAGCATGGTTTGGGGCATTTGCTTTTGCCAACACACACTTCAATCGACAACGTCCAAGGCAAATATGCTGAATATCTCAAACAAATTACACTAAATTGTAAAGGAATTATTTTTCCATCTTATATTACTGTTTTTGTCGCCGTTGGACACCTATTTGCTTTAAATAACCGGTAAAAGAGCCTGTCCTCTGAAACAGTAGCGAACAAATTGCAAAGTATTCCGAATTTGTTCCTTATATGTTTTTTAAATTTATTTCATACCTAATGAGATAACATGTTAAAATGTACACATTAAATTTAAAAAAAAATTCAAGCCAGTTTCAAGAGTGTTGTTTTTTAATTCTTTCCGCAGTTTTAAGAAAGTTACGTTATATTCTGGATAAATAAACAAACAATGTTGAAAAAAAAGATCAGGGTTGCAAGTTTTCAGGGTAACAATTGGAATTTTAAGGTTTTCGCGGACATCACTTATTTCAAAAATTCATAACTCAAGAACGGAGCATTGTAGAACTTTTTTGTCTAGTAATTTGTATGCTTGTTGGCCATAGAATTTCCTTTTCGTGTTCCAAACTATGCTACTGTTTTCAAATTTGAAAGAGACTTTTCAATTTTTTGTTTGGTAGGTGTAACAAAAAAAAATGAAAATTATGAGCGAGATTTACAAGTATATTTCTATTTTTATTTTTCTCACTTTGAAGCTTCTTGAGCAAGAGTTTCAACTTAGATGCACTCTCACAAATAATTAATGTCATTTTTCTGTATTAACCATCAGGACAGATTAGTACAAAGTATTGTAAGAATCATTAGAGTATTTCCAAAGACAACTAAAACCAAGACACACAAGTGTCAAAGTTTCCCATATCCCTCGTTAACTTCACATATTGCAGCGCCCCCAGACGACTTCCAGAAACATTAACGTGAGTGTGTATGTTTGTAAACAGCCAAAAGTTACCTGTATGCCATGACAACTAACTAATACCAAGATAGACAAGTGTCAAACACAAGCCCAATATAAAAACTAGCCTGACGGCTTCATCTACGATTGTTTTGAGGTTATCGCTTTTCAGTTCATGACAGAAACAGTACCAATGCTTAAACCCCGTTTTAAAGAATTAGTTCATCATAACCAAAACCGATTTTTCTCGTGAACTTCTGTCTATGTGAGATGCACCTGGTCACTTGGTAGGAAAACCTGTAATATAATCAGGTTATGCGTTTATAAAATGATGTGCTTTTCTGTGATTGCCATGTCGTCAAAAAATATTGAAACTAATTTTGCATCTTCTAGGAGAGATTTTGCTTTGATTCTCAAAATACTCTAGATAATCGTCGAAAAGCCTTCATACATATCTACTCTGTCCAGCCAGTTTTGTAGTAAACTGGTGAAAGGTAATGTAAAAATCTGTCGCATATTTTTTATGCCTATTTTGTTAACAGCATTGCAAAATAAGACCAATTTTTTCCTATAATCTGTTTACCAAGCTCCACCCCATTTTCCCAGCTTATTGGCCTGAATCTCTAGTAAAATTGGATCCACTAAAGTGTGCTCTTTACTCTGATTAAGAACTTCTTTGAGCTTTTTTAGCTCGGTACGAAGATTTCGGATTATTCGTTTTTGTTTGCTTATCGTCAGAGTTCCCGAAATTCCTTTTTCAGTTCCTTAATTTCATCCTCTTACTCAACCATTTTTTCCGCTACCATAACACCTACAACGAACCGAATCCTGTACGTGATTGTGATCAGTAAGAGCTGCTGGCAACTGATGACTTTTGAACATCTTTGACGTAGGAATCCCCCCCATATATCTCAGAAACCCCCCCGCTACGAAGAAACTGGCAAACTATAAACGACTCGAAGTAATTTCAACTTCTCCTGCTACCCCCAGGAAATTACTTTGACTTGCATTATAATCATATCTAGTTCAGTGTTTCCGAAGCTCATTTGATCATCATCTTCAGGAAATACTGCGGAACAGACTCCCCGGAGACTTGGAATGGTATATTTACGTATTCTATTCAAAAAAGTATCATAGATTTGCTCAAATTATTGTATGGTGGAATATATTAATAACTCTTGACTTTTATTAAATGCACTGATAAAATCCTTGTCCAAGTAGTGGTGTTCCTGGAATGCTTTAAGCATATAGACTAAAACAAAGAGGGAGCTGTGTGTCTTGGTATTAGTTGTCTTCCCAGGATATCGGAAATGTTTCGCTAGACCGGACCGTTTGAAATACAAAAAAAATGAATTCTAAAAAAATGATGCGTTCTAAATTGTTGTGAATTTTAAGTTGCGTTCTGTCGTAAATTTAAATTATCTACAGAAGATGAAAAAAAAAAATTTAAAAGACACTTAAAATTTCCCCTCGTTCAATTTCAAGCCAAAGCAACCGTAGATAACGAAGTTGTTTGAAATATTTCTTACAACAGCCCTGATTTAAACGATATCTGGCTTTAATTTATAAAAATTATTTCATGAGTTTATGACAAATCTTGAATTCGGTATGTGTGTGTCAGATAAGGCAAATAAAAAATGTTTCTTTTAAACTGTGCAGGTCAATTATGCATAAATGCATAAATGCAATTATTCATAAATGTGGATTCCATCCACTTTAAGTCCATGATATGCAAAATTTAACAACATTTAAACAACTACTTCAAGAAATGTTAGTCTTGCCTTTTTTTTGCCATGTTTGACTGACAAAATACATCAATTATTAAGCAAATTGTGTGACATATATTTATAAATTACCTTATAACTTTCATACTTCCTAGGGGTCGTACGGGCTGGTAAAACTGGCTTACTCCGAGGAAGACTCAACGCATTATGCTATGAAAATTCTTTCCAAGCGCAAACTACTTCGCAAAGCGGGTCTCATGCGCCGAGGACCGAAGCGTGGAACATCCCCACTGGACCGAGTGTATCGCGAAATTGCCGTGTTGAAAAAGGTAAGCGCTCTAGCTAGCAATCTATACAATCAAACTTATGCCTATTTCCCCCACAGTTGGACCATCCAAACGTAGTAAAGCTAGTCGAAGTACTGGACGATCCGCTAGAGGATTCACTGTATCTGGTTTTTGAGCTGGTGCAGCACGGAGAAATTCTCAGTATACCAACCGATTGTCCGCTTAGTGAGGAACGTGCCTGGAATGTTATTAGGGATGTTATTTTGGGAGTTGAATATCGTAAGTATCAGACTCGCAATCTTTTGTTCTCGTTTTGCACAGAACGAAGAAACATTGGCATTATTTTTTTCATGATAAGATATATCTACATTATTCGGCTATGGCTGTTTATAATTCAAACCAATCCGTGCGAAAATCACGATTTATTTCTTGCCAAATCTGTTTGCTTTCAGTGCACTACCAGCGGATTATCCACGGGGATTTGAAACCAGCCAATTTGTTGATGTCGGACTCGGGCAGCGTGAAGGTAGCTGACCTGGGTGTTTGTAACGAGTTCCTTGGCGAAGATGCTGCAATGAATAATGGCTCAACAGCAGGCACGCCAGCATTCCGAGCGCCTGAAACGCTGCAACCCGGGCAGCATGTCTACAACGGTAAAGCAGCTGACATTTGGGCGCTGGGAGCCACTCTCTATTCGCTAGTCCATGGAAATGTTCCTTTTATCGCTACGTCGGTTCCTGGTGTGTACGAGAATATTAAAAACGAGCCGCTGCAATTTCCTCCCACTAGCACTATAAGCCCGGAATTGAAGGATCTAATCGAAACCATGCTAGACAAGGATCCCCAGCTGCGCATCACTCTGCCACAGATCAAAGAGCACTGTTGGGTTACCAAGTTTGGTCGATACCCGCTGCCTAGTGAAGAGGAAAACTGCCGACTGGTGCAAATCAATGATGAAGACATGACCACCGTTGTGAAGAGCATTCCAAAGCTAGATACACTAATACTGATAAAAACCATGCTCAAAAAGCACTCGTTCCTAAATCCATTCATGAGAGGCATTTCCGGTCGTGCACCACAGGTGGGCGGTTCTCGAATAGAACGATTCAGCCGGTCCGGTCGGTCCAATTCCGCACCCGGGGATTATCACACTTCCGAAAGGTAAATTTGAATGTTCGTTTTTTTGTGTATGAAATACCATGCAGCTCCATTAAAATGATTGGAAATGTTGTGGCTGCCTACATTTCTTAAGGTATGCACAAGAGCACAAGTCAATTTCTCTTTACTTTTGCTCATTTGTAGGCTGGTAGTTCACTAATGAAAGATCTTCGATATCCTTATTACGGTAAAACGATACGCCCTGTTATTTTTGCTGTCATATATTCGTTTCTAATATGATTCACTACTTTGGAGCTGTAAATTTCGGTATATAGTGGATAAAACTATATCGAAATGCTTATAGCAGGTGAATAACTACTTAATAATAATGCATTTCAATTATTAAAAAATGGACGGACTCAATATTGGTTATGGAGTCATCTGCTCTTCTTCTTTTTGAGCGTTTCAAGCTTATTATTTTCACAATTATCTTATTGCTTGCTCTCAACTTAGTGTTTAAAATGCACTTCCACAGTTATTAATCGGAAGCTTTCGATATCCGATACCATTTTTGCATTAGTATGGTTGTGTGGCAAGTGCTATCATACCCTGGAGTCGGGAATGTTTTTCTTAACTTAACTGCGCCTTTGCAGACTGAGCTAATGGAGGCACCTGTACAAGCATAATAAATTTATTTTGATCGAATTCATGATTTTTCACCATTTTGTGAATAAAAGTGGATGTGCAATATTCGTATAATGAACACTTCGAATTTATCATGTGTTTCAAAATTTCTCCACAATACAGAGTGATCCAATCGGCAAGAAACGTGATCGTGCCGTTATGGTTGACGTTAGGCATATAGTATCTTTGAAAAAGTTTCAAAATATGAATCAGCCCATCATTTGACTGTCACCATTATGTAAATTATGCCCCCAGAAAGGTGATCGAACATATAAATTTTGAATAATTCTCCAGCTTTTTAAAATATAAATTTGAATAATTTCCCCAGCAAAGTTTTGAGCTCACTTCAGAACAATCAACTTTACTGAATACACCAATATGAAGCATTGTTTTGGATGCAACTTAAAAACTCAGTGCTCACGATGTCCAACTTCTTCGCTCCGTGGTGGAGCTTACAATGCGAACAAACCATCGAGTTCTGTTTTCACCATGGCTGCTGCAAATCAACTGATAACGCTGTCAATTTTTTTCTGTCCACAAAGGGTTGCTACGATAGGCGATGGATAGGTGGATTCGCCACCAGGTTGCAGGTTAACCGCATGAAAGACGCTAAAATCCGTCCTGTTTTTTAAATGCATTCGTTTAAGAGGTTGATTGTGGTTGATGTTGTTCTACATAACTAAGGCATTTTAAACAGCTTCAGGTTGAATAAATATGACTTGCGTAATGTTACCTGGACAAGCCTGGATACTAGCGAGTGAAAGAGACATAGAGTACCCCATTCTGTCGCTTTTCAGTACTAGAATCTTTGTTTTTGTTTTAATTCACCGTGTTATTATGACAGAATATTTGAGGAGTAATTCGTTTAGTTTGGAGCCAAGCTTGAGACCAATGTTTTGGTACTTCCTGAGCAAAAACAAATATTCATGACCACCTTGCCCCTGGCACTACAATCAACAATCAATATGAAATTGTTGTAGAACTCTTTGGTCCGAACCACACCTTCCAGCTTGTCCAGACAACCAAAATGCACGTATAATGAAAGCTGTTTTCGTGATATATAGAGGGTTATTCCGAGAGTCGAAGTGACGTTTGCCACTTGGTGAAGTGAGAAAAGTCACTTGCCGTGACGTGACTCTTCTGGGTAAATCAAATGAAGAAACACGTCACTTCAGGTGACTTTTTTTACTTCACTAAGTGACAAACGTCACTTCGACTCTCGGAGTAACCCTCATAAACATATATGTAAGCAAACAACTGGTATGAAATGTAAAAATATGACTTATACGTGCAAAATGGAGACAAAATACGTGCAAATTTCATTTCTGCTATAAACGAGTTTATTTGACATCATTTATGATTGAATCTGTTATAATAAATTCGATTTTATAAGCACGACCTAACAAATAAGTCGAAAATGTACTCTCTTTACTATTTCACTTAAACAAAGGACGATGAAGGCTACAATTAAATGCGATTTTGACTAAAAACATACGATTATACGGTACTATATCAACCAGGGGGTCAACGTCGCTGTCAACCACATATAGATGCACCATAGTTCACATGATTTTGACAATTTTGGACATCTGACAACTGAAATCGACAGAAATTTTTCATTTCGGCCAAACTGACAAACGTACACAATTGCTTCTTTTTTGAATTTGTCGACATTGGAAACTTGCCTCATCCATCCACCATAGCCATTTCGAAGAACAAGAGTCCTACTATTCGATAGTTTTAAAGCTAACCTGGGTAGATTTTGTATTGCGAGAAATTAACGGAAGTCATTGTTTACGTTTGTCAGTTAGGCCATATTGAAAAATCTTTGACGAAAAATGGCTCATCAAAACAAATCGATCAGTGCCAAGGCACGACAGGCATGACAGAGCAAATTAACTATCTCTTTCACACTCGCTTTGTATCCTATAATGACGTGTCGATGCGCACATATGAAAGTGTTGAATGTTAGAAAGAACAGGTTGATGCATTCATCCTAACCATATATTCATACTGAAATCCATGTGAGCTACAGCGAAATCCTTAATGATTGCCCTCCTGATATCAACATTGTTATACGATTGTTCTGGTTGACTGGGTGTAATACATTCTTATGCGTTACAGTACTAGAATATTTGTTGTTGTTTTGATTTGCTGGGTAATCTTGACAAAATATTTGTGGGTGTGTTCGTGTGAGTTACGTTATTAAGGGCGAATCACTTAGCTTGGGACCGATGGACTGGTACTTTCTGAGCCAAAAACGATATGCATTTTCTTCTTGACTATCCAGCACCTGCTACTATGCTTC
Organism: Aedes koreicus; assembly: GCA_024533555.2. Classification (NCBI taxonomy): domain Eukaryota; kingdom Metazoa; phylum Arthropoda; class Insecta; order Diptera; family Culicidae; genus Aedes; species Aedes koreicus. The sequence goes on along the minus strand of JAHHFK020002515.1, from coordinate 173,800 downwards.
TATGAACTGATGTGTGGCTTGTCATAAATTGAATTATATGTCCTACTGAAGCTATTTTAGATACTGGTCGTCCTGAAAAACATCAAATCACGCTGCAGATAATAAGGTTTCTGCTATTATCATCATAGAGATAGATGCAGTAATGCAAATTCTTCCATCTGCTCCGTTTCCCAAAATTGGAGCTATATTTCTTTCATCCAAACCATCCAAAAGGGAATTGACGCCTGAAGAAACGTTTAAAAATCATGGATCACTAATGTACTAGATAACTGGTACCTATTAGCTTCAAAGAGCGAAGTGTTCTAGTTTATTTTTTATTTGTTGGTAGACGTGTTTGAGCGTGCATGCGTGCACTGTCTACTGAGTTCACGCTGAACTTACTTAACTCAAAGTAAAGTATTTATATTAAATAAAATCTGGAATAACATTATAATAGGACCAAAAAGCAAATCGAAGTGGTTTTGGCTCGTCTACTGAACTGATGTTGCAATCACCTGCAAAGTCTTCATTGTCAGTCATGAAACTATTGAATGGACGAGCACTCTACATTGTCAGTGCATCGAAAGAGCCTATGGCAAATTAGAGCAAGGTTTTAGCTGCGGTGATAACAAAATACAGATGATATGTTTGTCACTCATGAATTTTGATGTAATGTGATGAACATGATCAGTACACTCAGGAAAATAAACTTTCATAAGGTAAAACTTATGAACGACACTGTGAGTTTCATAAGCTTGACTCATGAAAGGCTTTTGTCTTACACAACGTGGAACTTGTACGCCGTCTTTAGCCTCCCTTATATAAAAGCGTTGATAGAATGGTCCAGACACTTCCCGACCAACAAGAAACCTGAATAAGTCATTTTTAGGTGAAGATACCAATATTTGATTGAAGAAGCTATTAATGAATATTTGTTTGATGGACTTGTAACCGCAACGTTCAAGTTTAGACTCCAGATTGCTCCACTTTATTATTATTATTTCTTTTTAGTAAGACCAATTAATGATTTTTTACTTGTTTTTTTTTTGTGGCGGAATTATATAATTTAAAATTTTATGAACATCAAGAAATCATTTCATTGAGAGTTTTGGATATGGATTTTTGTCAATAAATATGTGCAAAAAGTCCCCTGGTTTCAACAATATGTCAGATTATAAAAGGCCAAATAACAATAATCTGAAAAGGCGGTTAAATGAGGTTTCCTTGGTAAAGGGTGAATGGTAATAATAATGTTCGATCTACTTTATGCCAAAAGTAGGAATATAACCCAAAAAACTAATAATTTTCCAAGGACAATAGGAAACTAGAGATTTAAAACTGGCTTACTGCTTTTGAACCACATTGATCCAAAGTAAATCATAGAGTACCCCATTTTTTCGCTCTGCGCTAGTAGAATCTTTGTTGTTTTTTGTTTTGATTCGTTGTGTTATGTTGACAGAATTTTAAAGGTGTTATTTGTTGAGAAATATGTTTTGTGACCGCTCTTTGGGACCGTGCTTGAGACCGATGTGCTGGTACTTCGTGAGCTCAAACAAAATATTTCAGACCTCCTAGCCATACGCCATGTGTTAATGATGCGAGCAAAATCTATTAGTACTTAGATTGTGATAATAAATCTTACATCAAAAATACAGTTTCGACTATACATCGATTTTTTCGATTCATCGATTAATTATGTGTGGTTGTGGCAAGTTGGTTTTTACACACTTCCAAATAATAAAGATTTATCCGTTATATTAAGGCTGTATTCTATTTTGTGAATTTTCACTGAAATTTGACATTTAAAAAATTAATTGAAATGTTCAGAGGATGTTGTAAGATGTAGTTGTTTGACTGATTTTTGAGAAGGTGTATGTCTTAGTTGTTTGAAAATTTTCCATTCTTCAAAGTTAAGTGCAAAGTAATGGATTCTCCAATTGAAACTTGAAAATATATTTGTTCCAATTTCATTTAAATTATTTTGTTTATACAATTTGGAATTTCGAATATTAACTACTTCTCGGATAATTCATGATTAGGGGCTATCATCCAATTGAAAACAATGACTTTAAACGTTGATCTCTCACGAATCACAAGACTCCTACAAAATCCAACAATACCATATGGTAAAACAAAGATTCATTTACCAGATACTGTTTTCAATTTGCGCGAGTGTTCTGAGATTCGAGAGAAATCCACGTTTGAAGTCATTGTTTACTATTGGTTTTTAGGCCCTAATCATGAATTACTCGGGAATTGCACTTTATTGTCAAATAGTTAATTTTCAATAACTGTTAGCTCCTCTAAGCGTAATAATGTGTTTTGTTTTGATTCCATCTGTTTTGTTTTGATTTCTAGTAGCACTTTGGTGCACTCAAAAAATAATGCACCTTATATTTAAGTGCCAGCACCTATAGATTTGAGCAAAGTGCAAAGTTATTGCTCTGTATTGGTGCGGCACTTATTTTTTATTAAATGTGGTCAATTAACCATATGTGCAATCAATGTATAGTCTTTATGTGCAAGAGCTGAATAGATATTAATTATAGTGTACATGGATTGCATTAACTTGTCCTAGCAAAAATCAAATGAGTATTTTAATACGTTTTATGTGAAAAAGTGCATGGATTTTATTTTTTCATAAAAAGTTTAGTATTGGGTTTTTTGTACTTTTCATGTAATAAAACGAAATATGTGAATAAAAGAGGTTTTATTTGTACCATCATAAAAATTTCATCACTTTTTGAAGCTATCGCGTTCAGCAGCTCTTCTGCGGGAATGGCAAAAATGCTCGGCAGATCTGAAATATTCACAATAAACACCGTTAACATGGCAAAGAAGAATATCTATAGTAATTTATTACCTTCAAAAAATTCAGTGACTTCCGCTGGCAAACCAAGTACCTAAACCACCACACGGTAAACTTCACTTTGCTTCTCCATTTTGCAGTTTTTTTCTCCTTCTAGAACGATAAAGCAGCTGATTGTTTTTCGCGCACGGTTTTTTTTATTACGTTTTAAGTGCGAAGATGGATAGAATAGGGCAAAGTGAAAACACACTTGAATGACATTTCTCGCTCCATTGAAAAATATGTGCGGACCATATCAGTCTCATTGGAAACGAACCTGTGTATTAAGTGACGGGTGTTAAAAATTATGTGCGGCAAATGAAAATCATACTGGCTCACATGATTTCAATTCGAAGCAAAAATTGACCGATTTAAGTGCCAATTTTAATAATAAAAATTAATGATTCATTTTCAGTGTGGAAGCATTCTAGTATATCTAGAACCAAATACACTGTAAATACACTGTTATACACTGTAACCGTCTGTCGGACGTCCGTATTTTTTCGTGATCAAACTGTTGCCAATACGTGCTGTGAGGAACTCTACTCGAAAATGTTGGCCAATTACAGTTTTTGTGTGATAGATGATAAAAACATATCATGACGGAAAGATTCACAACAGAAAAGAAGTTCACAGTGGATGATCATTTCAAAAAGAAGAAAATACCGCGGCTCACTGCTCGCATACATGTAGATTCGATATGGATAATTTAATGCCTCCAAAATGCCTTCTTCTATTCCCATCGAAGTGCGATTAAAGCGGCTAAACACGTGTAAAATAACTGTCCTACAAATTTGGTGTTTACCCGGTAAATAAATGAGATTTGATAGCAAATTAGGTATCGAGAAAAAGCGTTTCATTTTCTGAGCACATCAACATTATTTTCAATGACGTAGACTCTCGTATCGTTTCTAGATCAAGATTTTAACCAAAATTGCAATTTCGATATTTGGCACTCAACTCATAGATTGGCAGTTTGCTTCCATGCATAGTCTCATCACGGAGCTCAGAGATGGGAAAATTGGATAATAAAATTGTGTTTTATTTTTTATATACTTCGAGAGCACTTAAAACGATCAAATTTAAGTATTCAATTCAATTTGAATGCAGAGTACAAATATGCATGCGTCTTGAGACTTCTGGAGAACCCAATTAACTGTGATGCAATAATTTTGCGATCGCCCTTTAAGACTATAAACTGACTTCAAATGTGTTTATGTTTGTTGTCATTTCGGTTGGATTTACTCCAAATTTACTAAAAACTTGTAGAAATTTTATTAATTAAAATACTCATTAACATTTCAGGCAACCATCCAACGAGTCACTACTACCATCGGTTACAGAAGGCGTTTCAAGCCCCGGAGGAAGCCCGGAACAGCTGTCACCATACAAAGTGCTCAGCATCGTGTCCACTCTGTCGCAGGATTCCTCCAACACGGCTACTGCAACCGAAGCCGAATGCATTGAAGCAAGCACTCCGGACAGTATCGACCAAATGGTAAATGATGACGCCACAACTTAGACGTAGTGCTTAGTTGTCCCTACTCAAGCTTATTTCCTAAATCTTTTAACAGATGATAGCATGTAACTCTTTCCCTTACCTCTATTTTTCCTCTACTTTTTTTCTCTCTCTCTCTCTCTCTCTCTCTCTTTAATTCTAGAATTTGCCAAATCGTGCATACTTAGAAGTCCTGCTCTAATTCGATGCTTGTGATTTCTAATTTAGTTTTATACCCAAAGATTTAAAAAAAAACTTTTAAAAACCGAAAGCAATTGGTGAGAAAAGCTATTCAATTTTCATCTGTACATTGTATTTTTTGTTTAACCATAATAGAGGGTATCTTTGGCCATTGCGGGCTACTCAAACAACATGAGAATTGCAGAAACTTGATTTGGCTCAATTATGGTGCACAGAAGTAACATCAGCCCTACAAATCTTTGCTTAATAAACATACTCCGCTAACTTTCTATTAAAAACAATAGCTTAGGTACTAGTACCAGGTGAAATTTGAAATTTAAAATTTAGGACCATGAGACCCGCACTATTCAGGATACCCCAAGATTTTACGCAACTTAAGTCACACCGTCTCGCAATTACAACAAATAGAGCGTAAGAAAAATCGTACAGCGTTGTTACTTTTACATTCACTAGATTTTACTTGTACTTATTGTGCATACAGAATTTTGACGGTTTTTTGCATTTAATAGTTGACAAAATAAAATAGCTATAAGTATAGCTTTTAACCAACATTTTGAATGTCATTGGTACTGAACGGATACTAGAGCTAACAACCGTGTAAATATTTACAAATTTTAATATTTTTAATATGTATTCCAATTAAATGAAAGTGTTTTTAAAGGAAAACTAACATCAGAATACACACATTATTGACCAAAAATTGAATGTTTCACTACTTAAGAGTTTGATATTACTTAAGACTCTGCCATTGGAAGCAGAGTCCAACATTCAGAAAAATTACGCTTTAAACATTACTATTAATATTATGAACTCATATTTAAGGATAGTAAACAAAAACTATTGTGAGCGTCAAAACTTGCCATTATTATGAATTTGGCCAAAAAAAATCAAATATCACCGTAAGGAAGATAATACTGGCAAGTTGGGATACCGTTTTTTGCAGATCTTTCTCTTTGAATCTTATGAAACTTAACTTACCTAGCAAGTATATTCAATGTAGACACAAGAGATTTTCATCGGTAATAATAACAACTTCGTCAAATTTCAATAGCTAAATTGCAGAAGTGAACGGGGGTGATATGTAGAAACACAAACCCATAATGATAGAATTCCAGCCACTTAAGCTTTAATACTACCTATAACACTATGAATAGAACTGACAAGCATGAACCGTTGAGTTTCGTCGCCACATGGGACAAGCATACATCGGGACCATTCTGTTGTTTAGTACGTTCCTCTACGATAATGTGCACCTACTATATAAATGCCTTTAGTTACATCTCTAACTAGTCTATACCCCATCTCTTTAGATCTACTACAAAAAAAAGCACTCTGTATTTTCAACAACAAGTCATTCCTGCTTTCCTCCCGATCAGGGGTGATGGATCATTTCATCGGTTGATATTGTTTGGGTTGGTTTGGAGCAACCACTGAACGGTTTACTTCGTTAAAAAACTGAATATTTAGTATGACGATCATAATAACGTATAGATCAAACAGAAGGAAACACTTGTGAATAAGACTGCTTAAAGGCTTGCCAATAATGGATATGTTGCGTTTGTGTGTTTTTGATAGTTTTCCCATAGATTTTCTGTCTAACATACGTCAATGGAACGCAAACGATACCATTGTGGGCAACTTTAAGGGCTGTCTAGCTTACTTTAACAGAACGCAAACGATTTCATTGTGCATGGACCTTCTCGCATTGCAGGTTGTGTTGTTTAATAATATCATATTATTATATTATTTATATTATAAAGGCGAAGCGTCAGAGCCGGTCATTCCAGTAGTTCCAATCGAGCAAAAGATCTGTCAAATCTCGCGCTTAGTATCACAAAGACGTAACTCGACTAAGATTTTTCATTAGGGTCTAACTGACAAACGTGAACTATGGCTGCAGCCGTTAATTTCTCGTAGCAGCACAATGGCTACCCATGTAAGCCTCCAATTCTATCGGATAGGTGAACTCTTCCTCTTCTAAATGACCATGGTGGATTGATTAGGCGAGTTTTCAATGACGAGATATTCGCGAAAAAAGCCATTGTTTACTTGTCAGTTAGGCCCTAATGAAAAATCTTTGTCGAACTGCTATGGTCGATTTCGCACTAAATGATTTTGCAGCCACGTTATTCATAGAAGATAAAGTTGATGAAGAGAATCGATGAACGAAGATAGGCCCTTTTCAAGTGTCTATATTGCCGTAAATTGCAAGTCAGTTCCATTTGCGTTTTCATCATAAGATTCATAAGATTTTTATATGTTATATCTAGTAATATTTAGCGAAAACACCAAGTTATAGTATCCTATCAAGTCAAGTAGGCGCATAAGATCCCCAATGGGATTTTCGGCCTCCAAACATAGGAATGAACGTTCATTATTTTGGTTCGACGAGGTTGCTGCTTCGTCCAATTGATTCGAATTTTTAAATTTATGCATGGAGATCGAATTTCTCATTTTTTCAAGCCAACTTTTTTACAGATTTGACTGAAATTCGATTCCACCACTGATTACACCAAGATGATTTCAATTGAACTTGTCGAAAGCATTTGTAACAATTGGCTGTGGCCGTTTCGTTTCCTTCACACATTGCGTTTGGGGCTTTAACACTTTATAACGAGGCAACTTATTTTTAAATTGAATTTTACTCAATACAGTCAAAAGTGACGCCAAAAGCTAAGTTATATTAAAATAATAAACTATAAATTATAAATCTGTTAATAAATAAATAGTAAGGCCAATATGCCAATAAAGAGATCTAAGAAAACTGCAGAAACTACAAATCTAAAATAAAAATACAGATATTTTACATGCCAAGCTTTAATAACTTCCCAGGTAACCAATAAGCAGTTCCAAAGCGTCTTTACGGCAGCCTATCAAGCAATTAGGTCACCTTAAATGCAACATAAATGCCGCTTTTGGCCCAATATACGGCTGCTTTACTGCTATGCTATGATAATGCTTCATTAATGCTATTTTGCATTCGAAATGCTCATTACGGGCTACAAGCATTTAAATAGCATTTGAAATTCAACTTTACAACAGATAGCATTCAAGATGCTGACATAATGCTAATATAATGCTTGTAGCCTCTGAAATGCAGATTTAGGGTTGATTTACTGCATATGCTAATGCTTACTGGTTACCTGGGTTGAATGATTCAGTGTGAGAAAATGTCATTAAAGTTTGACATGTGAAATCTTTGTGTTTTTTTTTAATTTGTGCCTTCAAAAGTTTGAAATGGCGATGATGGTCATTTTTGTATTCTACCCAGTGCTGTAAATAGTAATTTCGGTTCAAGAAGATTTATTTCCTGTAACTCATTCATGAAACTGATTTTCAAAATATCATGTATGATGAAATTGTTATGCATGATTATTTTCATAAATTTGTCTCACAATGTATTGCTCGAACCTTTACATCTATGGAGTGAGAGCGGAATATCGGAATATTCAAATGCTTTTCACTATTGAATATCATTTGAATATTACAGTATATAAAACACTTTCGATAAAACTGTTAGGACAGTGCACTGTTCAACAAAGTTGTAGAATTAGTCTACAGCTGCAATAACTTCATCATACACCATATTCAGAAATTCAGCTCCTTGGAAACATGCCTCATTAATCTTCTTCCTTGAATTTGTCGACCTTGGAAACTTGCCTCACTAATCTAGCACAGCCATTTTGAATTGTAGATTTTGTATTACGAGTAATTTATGGAAAAAGCCATTGTTTACGTTTGTCAGTTGGGCCCTAATGAAAAATTTCTGTCAAAATATGGCCCATCAAAACAAATCTGTAAATGCCAAGGCACGACAGACATGACAGAACAAATCAACTAACTTTTTCACACTCACTTCGACCTTCACCAGGGACCTGGCGGGTTGTAATTTTCCTGTAACTAACATCTCTTGCAACCAAACGTCAAAAGATTCATTGTCTGTAAACTATACTGGCGTTCGTAGCCGCAGTAACAGACGTCGGATGGGCCTTATTTAAAAAAGGCCCGCGATATGTTGCATACTGTCAAACGCTAGTAAATAGGATAGGGTTGCCAAGTCCCTGACCTTCACCAATCGCAGCGAATTGCAATCGATTTGCAGTCAATTCAGTTCTTGCGTCCAATTTTGAAACACCCTCATTATGTCAGTTAGACCTATTTGATATTTGAGTTTCGAGAATGCCAACTTAATGTTGATAAATTCAGCAGCTGCGCATTTTTTGTAATGTTTATTGATTTCAATTTTAAAATTAAAATTCATTTCATCAAACAAAGTAAATTGCATCCATGTGAGCCGCGCCTTGAACAAATCGATCAATTTATTGCGGCAGAGGCAAAGTTGCTCAAATATGTATTGCTTTATTAGGCTTAGTGACCTTGAACGAACGCACACTAAAGCGCCATTTAGATCAAAGGAGTGCAAGTAAGAAGGAAAATCTTTTGGAGGAAAACAAACCATCATTCCTCTGCATGTGCCAGAAAGGGTGAGGAAACGTCAAAAGCCTAATTACATGGCCCATCACAATTTTTGAGCCCACTTTCTTCTAACCTATTTTTATGTCATCTCTTCATGTTCACCAAACAATTACGCAAAACGAATAAACAAAAATACGCTTTGTAGCATTTTCCAAACAAATATATTCTTTCAAATACTGGAATAGAATCTGGTTGAAGATCAATCTGATAGATGCCAGGAATGACCATCGTAATGGTTGTTTTGACCGCTACGAATTTTCTATGGCATGAACATTAACACTACATGTATCCAAAAAAGCGTACTCCAAAGGTTAAGAAAGAAGAAAAAGTACTTAAAGATCTATCTTTGCCATTTGCCTTGAAATCCTAGACAAATATCTTTAAGCGTAGTAACTTCTGTGAGTTGAATCCACCATCGCCCGATGAAATGATCCCCATCCATAATTCTGTAGACATAAAAAAAAACATCTTTTTATCATAAGCAAACAGAACCATTCCAACTGAAAAGAGACTCAAAATACAACGAGCAACAAGAAGGTAGAAAGTTAGAAAAAGAAAACCATTCGTGATTGTTGATTCAATTTTGAAAATTAATATGACAGCGTATTTTGGCGCATCAACAATATCCCGTTTCGTAGTTTTGTTATACAGTTTTATACACCATTTATAATATTTAGAAGCTTTAACTAGCTAATGAGACGTTAAATTTTATCCCACAATCGAGTTTGGAACGGAAGGAATTGGGCACAAAAAATAAGCGGAAAATCCCCAAAAGCAAACTGATATAGAATTAGAGTATATGAAATGCCCAGTTCCATTTCAAGATAAAATAAAAATAAAAAATCACGCATATCAAAAAAAAGTGTAGCATAAATTGAAATTTGAAAATATTTTAGAAGAAACAATAACTTGCTATTGATGCTTTAAAAAACTACAATGTCTAAAGGCGTTGACAAAAACAAAGTAATTCACTTGAGTCCAAATGTACCAAATTTAACTAAACAGCGTGAGATCCAGCATAGACTAACATAATCGTTTTATTTAGGAAAAATCTCTCTATTTACTATCTTGTTGGAAGTAAAATGCAGCGAACTAACTAAGAATGCATTCAATATAAAAGCTATGTACCCTGAAGAAACATTTCTTTTCCACTGAAAAGTAAACAAGAAGTAAACTTCTTACGCAGTTCCTTCTTTCCCGTTCTTTTATTTCCACTGACAATCATGAGTAGTATAGCTTGAAGCAACCGAGTTTTAATGACAAACTTAATTCTGTTCCCACTGAGCAATGTCTTTTAATCTCTACCTTTCCTTGATACGATCTAAGAATACCACAGCACAAAAAGCAGTACCAATTCTTACGGCAAATCCTACTAGCATATTATTCATATAGAACCTACACAATTCTTTGCTGTACAACGTTTGATAATAGTATCTTTCCCTATTTTGATATTTTTTTCCTGACTACGTAAGTAGAAATTTCATCTCTATTACCGGAAAAAAAAACTAAACACACAAACGATTCAAATGTCATCCACTTTCGTACTAATACTAATTCGTACTAAGAAACAAATAACGAGCTGCTGTTAAGTTTAAGAATGAGGTAATTTTTTAAACTCTTTTGCGGACAATACCCCCAGATTGATTGCATCGGAAGTTTTTTGTTTAAATCGAGAAGAAGAGTTACGAGAGTCATGTGAAATTTATATTAATTTTAAATGAAAAGGCACACAATGTTTTCTCGCGCAATTGTTAACATTAATTGAGTCTACGAATAAAGTTTAATCAGTTTTATTTAATAGGGGCTTCTTTGCGTCCATTTCACTGACTATATTTATCCGAAAGCCATACTTTAATGTTAATTATTTTAGAATAATTATTATATTTGTTGTATAAAAACAATCCTCATATTGTTAGAAAAAAAAGTATTATTACTACCGAAAAAATGACATGACTGCCTATAACGTACTCACAATAAAGCCTACACTCAGGAAATTATCCGTACACTAGTGCAAAAAACCGTTTAATGTTCATTAAATAACCTTATGAAAATTGGGCACAAGGTAACGGTTTGAATTTCATAACATTACCTTAGGAAATGCTATGATTATTGTCACAACTACTTCTAATAGTTTGCTTATAGCAACCATATAAGTTTCATTCTATAACCTTATGAAATTCATTTGTTAGCGCAATGGAACTCGTATGCATTGGTTATACTAATTTTAGCTTCAGTATCTGTTTTTTTTTTTAATTGTGTTTTTCATTGAATTCTACTGAAAAAAATTCTACTACGTCCTATAATAAATATCTATAATAAATTTGTTATTATGAAAAAAAGCCCGCAGTACAATTACTGTTTATTAATGAAGAATTTTATAACTGGACTACTAATTTGAATCTTCATGAAAAATATTGCTTTTATATTGTATTCATATTCCCACGCGATACATCGCATACATATACAAAGTGTATCAACCACTGGAAGCAATGGACTTACCTGCCCAAGGACGACGTTTATGGTTAGACTTTACCTAATTTATGGTTTCCAGTAGTTATTTTGCTTCATCTTGTTTTACTCTCCGCGTTTGAAGGAAGTATATCAGCTCGGAAATATTGGGACCATGATCAATCCGAATTCATCAAGAGTAATCAAAACATTATTATTACACACACAAACAGTCATGAAATTCATAAGGCGATTTATGGAATTGATAAGAATGACTTGGGAAATTCATTACGATCAACTGAGAACCAACACATCGATTTCATAAGGGCCGTATGGAATCAAAAGACAGAGGGTTCATACAGTTTCATAAAACAAATTTTATGTAATTCGATATGTTTTTTACACCAGTGTACAATTTTCATACGATCGGAACTATGAACCACAAAGCAAGGGTCCAAGACTCATTCTATACGAAATCGTATGAAATGATTACTGTTGCATTAGTCGAGAAAAACATGTCTATATACACTTTCAATCACATCACTTATCAACGTGTGTAGCCGGATTGTGCTCACCTCTGGACCCGCCTTTCAATCCCGATTCAACTTTCTTTTCTGTGAGAAAATTTTCTTACATCTCCTATGAACTTCTTTCCATTAGAGAACCGTATGAAATTTGCAATAATATCTTGTGGCAAATTTCCATACGATATCAGAAGTATTACTCTCATTGTTCCCTAAGCGAAAACTCTTACAAAATAAGTAATTTTTCAGCGTCGTGAAAAAAGCAAGTTGTCAAAAAATCTATACGCTCGACTAAATTTACAAAAATTGTGGTCCATATCTTTGATTTGTCTTTTCTTTTTTCGTGTTTCGTAAAAAAAACAGTACATTTTACTGATGATGACATTTCCGTGAGAGAAAAAGAGACAGTATACAACTGTACGCAAAAATTGAGTAAAATGAAGCGGGAGTGTAGCTTAGGGCGGGTCGACAACACTCAACATTTTTGGCGAAATGTTAAGTGAAGTGGAAGGCTTACTCGTCCCCACGCTATGTGCAAATTTCTTTGCTATTAATTTCACCAGTTTCGAAAGTGCTGCACAGTTTCTTTGAATCCGTGTTAGATTAATTATTAATCCTATATTACTCATCCTTGCTCTGCTCCATCCATCATCACCTTACAATGGCCTCGACAAGTGGACAAAACAGCAAGCCATCGATATAACGTCCACGTTTTTCTTGAGGACTGGAGCAAAATTTTTCTGCAACATCGATCCCGAAGGCAACTGGCAGCTGCAACTACGTTTAAGTCAGGTTCGACGTAGGGAATTTCACCCGTCATTTCCGACTTCAACACGACGAGCTGGCGAACGCAAATGGCCTGTAGAATCCAACGATCCAACGGCAAAGAAGCCAAGAACCATTAGAGAGCGACTTTGAATACGTTTTGCAAATTCATTGCCTAAATATTCAGTGAAATTAATGAACTTTTCATTCCCTATGATAGACAAAACTTATTTTTTTCTTGTTCATTGTCATTAATCCAAACGAATATGTGGAACGTTGCTTGAAATGGCAAGTGAAGAATAAAGAAGATAAAGTAAAAATCATTACCGAAATAGTGGTTCTGTAGGTTGAAGTTGTGGAAAGATGGACAATGAATTTATAATTGATTCAGTTTGTGTTTCGTCAGTAAAGTGAATTTGATTTTTTTTTTAAATTGAGCTTAGCCAAAAGCTGTCACTTCTTTTAAACTGTAACTGTTGTTGCTAGCGGGCTGGATGGCCAAGAAGAAGAAATATAACGGGTGGCACCTAAAATTTTGGAATTTTTGCGAGGTCCCTACACGCTCATTAATTTTACTTAATTTTTAGTCGTTTTTGACTCATTTGCGCCAAAAGTGGTGTCACTCATATATGAGTATATATAGCTGGGATTGACAAGTCGACTTAAATCAAATGGATGTTTGTTGAAACACAGAAACACCTTCCGACACCCCGAAACACCTTTCGACACACTGAAACACAAACACAACGTGGAAAAGTGTGTAGCCTCCTGGGTAATAACTTTTATACAGTTTTCCAAGGAAATCGAGAAATTTACCTTCACAATTTTTTTATCAGACCAGAAATCACACCCAGGCACCTCCAGCATGACCTTGACTCACTGAAATTATTTTTAGGTACAACAATCAGTATGAAACTAGCCATTCGAAATGGGTTCACTGTTGTAGGACCCCTTGGTCTGAAGTACACCTTGCATTACATTATTGCGCTCTTCGGTACTAGAATTTTTGTTTTTGTTCTGATTCGCTGTGTTATTTTGATAGAATATTTGAGGGTGTGTTCGTGTGAGTAATGTTATTAAGGGCGAATCATCAAACTTGAAACCTATTGGAATGACATTCTTGCACTTTTCGGTACTACACTGAACCCAAACATCATCCCAAGATCGTCTGAACAGTAAATCGATTGCGCCTTTTAACGAAATGCATTCGGAAATTGGATGATTGTCACATGGTTGGATTCGAATGACAATCATCCATGTTTCGTATGACAATCAGCCAAATTAAACATGATGTTTGTTCCAAAGCGGCGCACATTATCTACGATACAAGAATGGTTTGAATATAACCCACCGGCATTAAATTATTACACATTTTACTCCCTCTACCGTTCAATCATGGATTGCTGCGAGAGCTCAAAAATTTGAAGAGATCGAAACATGTCTCCATCCAATGCAATACGCATTCCACTTTGGGATGACGAGTTTTCATACAGTATGCATTCGAATTTGAACGGAAGGTCAATTCGCTTCGCGCATTATTAGTTGTTCAATATTCGAAGGAAAATCATCTGGTTTCTAGAAAATCATCGTTCGCTTGCATCTATCATTCGAAAATGCGATTTTAATGTCTCGATATGAACCGACGGAGGATTCATTCGATAAAAGGAGGTTGTTTGGGTTCAGTGGGGAAAACCCCCCACGAAACAATAAGCAACTATTCGATGTAGAATATTCCATTTTAGGTTATTGTTAACAAATACTTTAATCTCGTTTTCGCCATATAACCAACAACAAAAATATTCGTTTTTTTTTATGACTATCCACCCGCTGGTATAACCTCTACATTAACACATATTGTTAATGTATGCCATATTGTCATTGAGAGGTTTTTTAGTGTCTGTGTTCGGTCCGGATTATATACCATCTTTTTGGCATGGAGTACAGCGAACATTTTGTTCGTGAAAATTGCCATTTTCTTATGGTAACTGAACCTAACCGCCTATTCAGCATATTGTTATTTGGCCTTTTACCATCTGACATATTGTTAAAACTATATAGGAGATTGTTAGTTTATAGTTGTCAACTAAAAGGGTAAATGTCGTAACAATAACGGAAACGGTTGTCAACAATAAGGGAAATGGTCCAGGTATGGTTTGTGATTATGCGGGAAAACAGTTAAAGTTCATGAGAAGAAACAGCTTTTCGTGATTCTAATATTCAAACAAATCTTTAGACCGGCCATGCTTTTGGTGGGCCATATGGGCTAGTTTTTGTGCTACTAGGGAAAAAGCACTTCAAAGGATTCTGAACAAAGTTCTGAAAATGCTTTTGAAGCTGCCACCCTGGTTCAGTACTATTGAATTACATAGAATTTCAAACGTTGAGACTCTAGAAGAAATGTCCAACAAAATAATTAATAATTTCAGACAAAAATCATTGCAATCTTCAATTGCAATGATCAATTCTCTCTATAGATAAGAACTAGTTTTATGAAATCAATAATTATTCTCACACGCAGGCAAAAAAAAACCCTGTTAAAAATACTGAATAGATAAGGTAAAAATAATATTAACACAATTAGATATAAATGATAGCATATAAGGTTGAAATGTTAATTACTTAGCAGGCTCACCTAGGTTAATATATGAATGTAAAATAATGTAAAATTTTAAATAAATAAAGAGTTAAAAAAATAAACAGCTTTTCGCGCAGCTACTGTGTTTTTCAAAGGCAAATGAAAAATATGTGACCCAGAACTCTCTGGTTCACTGGATCACCTTGGTTTTACTGCCTGTCCTGCCATAAAGACTTATTCCGGCAAATACGAACTTGAAAAGAAAGTGACTACTGTCATCGACCTACAAGCAGCCTGTAGACCGAGGTCAATGATGATATGTCGGAAGTGGGTTTCGACGAGGGAAACGAGGAAAAACGCGGACATATGGAATATAGAAGTGAGGGAACGGGGAGCACGCTATAGCGCTCAGGTGGTTGCGGCCCTTATGCCGTCTCGAATGTACTAAAACGTCTACAGCAGACGTACAGTTTAAAGAGACGATAATATAATGAATCACTCCGCAGACAGCACAGTTATGGTATGCGGTCGATGGCTGGAAAACGTGCACAAAGCCATAGCCATAGCAAAATCCTGACACGAAATCACAGGTGATGGTCTGAAGGGTTTTCCTATGCTGGGTGAACAGTGATCGTTAAGATCAGAAGTGTCTAGTTAGTAGATTTATATTGAAACATTCGTGTGAAGTGAGAATCAAGGTGGAGCGTCAACCATCAGTTACGCCGAGTCAGGACGTTTTCTGTCCTTTTGTTTAAAACGCTTTTGGTTGGCGAGTTAAGGATCGCCATTGCACGCTATGGTGGAGGAGGCTTTCTAGTTGCCGACACTTTCATCCCATCTACATTCTTCTGGTATCGGGCCATAAGTGTAAAAAGGACATCGCTCGGGCTTCAAATGGTGAGTTGACAACTTCGATGGACGACCTACCTTTCCTAGTTCCTACCTCACGCCTCCACGAGTCTTATGATCGCAAAAGACTGCCAGCTGAAACATGGAGACGCTGGTTGGTGTAGCCTGGGCAATGTTGTCAATCTGACAATAGCAAAGTGAGGGGGTGCGACTGAAGGTCGTGTACCTTTAAATCATATTGTATATTTCCCATTCTCATTTGATCAATAATTTCAGCACGCTTTGGAATCATTTTTGGATTCCAAAACCATGTACGAGCCGGGAGCAACACGAAAGGCGTCGAAGGTTCAATTTGTTTTTCAGCATTTCAGCATTACATTTAATTTAAAATTGCACTTCTGAATTTCAACTATAGACTGGCATGTGCTTATAAGCAACGTAAGATTATATTTTAATATTGTGTTTAGTGGCATTATGGTAAGATAAGCCATTGATTTCAGGAATCATCAAACCGGACTCTTCGTTCACTCCAATTGCTATATTTGAAATGTTACTAGAACAGTATAAAGAAAAAATATTACAACATGTCTTATAAAACAATATCTTTTATTGAAATTTTATCTTTGATATTTGGAATGATCTATTCTGTTTTCAGGTTTTCCAGTACAAAAAGGATATTAATACGTATCTAATTTTTATTTATTTCTCAGTAACAATCCATTGGTACTATCATTCAAGTTTGAAATTTGAATAAATTGTCATGTTTGTTTATAATGATATCCTAATATTTTGTGTACAAAATATACTAAATATTAAATAACATATAACGGAGAAAGGGAGGGACCATCAGGGCTACCAAGTAAAACGATTTGGATAGGGAGCATGGGACTGCCTCCTCCCTATTGTTAACATTTCGCGGAACGAGGGCAGGCTCTTCGACCCCATCTATTGGGTTTATTCTGTCATTCGAGGGCTCGATTCTAGTGCTGTCTGTGTGAACTTGCTTTTGGAAGGAGATTCTCTTCCCTATATTCGTGGGTTTCGCGTAAGTGTCTCTGCTTACGGGCCCGCACAAACGTTTTTGGCCCTTCATACAGGAGTTTGATGATCACAGAAAACTGATCAAATCGTTTTTCAGATTATTCCACTGCTATGGAAAGTTTCCTTGCTGCAATAGATGGTAGTATTACATCATCATCATCATCATCATCATCATCATCATCATCATCATAAGTGTAAAAAGTACATCGCTCTCGGGCAAAAGCTCCTAAATACCAAGGAGAGAGGGCCTCTCCGGAGCACAGAGAGCGGCCTTGCCGTCGTCGACCGGCTGCGTCAGGAGGAAGTGCCTGTTCATCTGAACCGGCTCCACAACCGTCACCATTTCGAAACAAGCACACAATCTTTTGCCAAGCATCCCCTGCGGGGTAGGTCAAGGCTGGAGCGAATGCACCACCTTGACTGACTTGTGTGCTTGTTTCGAAATACTACCTCACAATGCCCTCCGCTCAATTTTCAAAGCTACTTCTATTCAATCTTCACAGCCTGCCGTGCGCTAACGGAACTATCAATACTTTCTCTTAACAACTTTGTTCTAGCAAAAAAAGTGCCGTCTACTCCTAGAGCCTCACGTGTGATGAGAAATTATTTCCTTCTCAAAAACAACATCATCATAAATCTTATTGTTCACGTATTGGATAAATGAAAAATGCATATTGTCATTACAATAGATCTACTATTCACCCTACATGCTAGAATTTTCAACAATTGTGAAACAATACAATCGACAGTAATTGACTCAGATTTGTTCAGAAAAAAAAATATTTTTTTCTATAGTTAAGATACATAACAACCACCTTATTCTATTGTCGATGTCTCCATTAACATTAAATTCTATTGTGGAAACAATATCTCGTATTGTCATCTTATTGTCATGAACAATAATATTAATTGTACACACTATTGATTCTATTGTATGGTTACAATACATTTAGTTGTAAATCTATGAGAATTTTTTTTTCGGGTGGTCACTTATAGAATGGTTGCAAATAGATTTCTTCCATTATACTATTGCCGGCCAATGGGTCTTAGGTTGAATACACACACATTCACACATACATCTTGTTCGTTTTGGTATTTCAACAGATGTCAACTGAATACGGTTGTTTTTATTTCCTT
Source organism: Aedes koreicus (assembly GCA_024533555.2). Lineage (NCBI taxonomy): Eukaryota > Metazoa > Arthropoda > Insecta > Diptera > Culicidae > Aedes > Aedes koreicus. Next base: position 155,459 of record JAHHFK020002515.1, on the reverse strand, counting down.
CAGATATGGAAAATATAGGAAAACCATAACATGCTTTGCAACAATCACTCTGTCGAGTTAAAGAACTCGGCGATGACAAGCGCAATTCCTTCAAGAGCCTTTTCGTTCAAGTTTCAGTATCGTTTTTGATTCAGTTCCAACCTGGATCGGGTATCAAGATTGGTTCGGCTTGTTGTGTATTGAACGTCAGTATGTATGTTTTTATTTGTAGCTCGTATCGGTTTGAGGCTTGACCTGACAATAAGTTCGGGTATCGCAGGTTAAAACTAGTTCCAACCTAGGTTCAAAAACCAAAACGGTAAAATTGAAGGATTCCAATTTAGTACTTACGACCAATTTCGCAACACACTTATTACGTCAGTTGTACCGATTTGACATATGAGTAAAGCGTTGCTAAATTCAACAACTACGCATTTTTTGTTCAACTTATTTAGTTCGATTTGCAGCGAATTTAAATTGACTCAGTTGCTTTCAGGAATTGAAATTGATTTCAACAAATAAAATAGATCGAATCCAGGTGAGACACCTCTTGGCCAACCCCATATAAACGATTTAATGATTAATAAGCTATTTCAATGTACTATCAATGTAGAATGCACTAGACGGCTTGAAGAAGAAATGTCAACCAAATCGTTTGTTTATCTCAAAATCAAGATGTTGTTATCTCAAATAACTCATATTATAATGCATACCTTGGAAACTTTCATCGGAAACCTTGATATTTTTAGAAGCGATTTTACACACATTTCATGGATAATTTAATTAAAAACAGGAGAGTACATTTTTTCTTCACCTGCTTCTCAGCACAAATTTCATCCCTCATTACTCTTTTTTTAGTTTTATTACTCATTACTAGAGGCTAACAGCAACAATCAATATGAAACTAGCGATTTGACATTGGTTCACTGTTTTAGAACCCCTGTCCGAAGTATACCTTGCAGCCTGCACCTTGCAATAATTCTTGCGTTTTTCGGTACTAGAATCTTTGGTTTTGTTTTAATTCGTTATTTTGACAGAATATTTGAGAGTGGTTTCGTGTGAGTTATGTTATTAGCAACAATCAATATGCAACTAGCGATTTCAAGGTACTATCAATTAGAATCACTACAAGAAGAAATGTCAACCAAATCGTTTGTTTATCTCAAAATCAAGATGTTGTTATCTCAAATAACTCATATTATAATGCATACTTTGGAAACCTTTTCATCGGAAACCTTGATATTTTTCTTTTTTCCCACTCATTTCATATATTTTTTTTTATAAAAAAAACAAGAATATTTTTTTTCCCCCCCCCCCCCCCCCCAATCCTCCCCCCCCCTCCCCTTTTTTTTTTTTTTTACTCCTCACTACTAGCACCCACAGCCAAAAACAATATAAAACAATAAATTTATTTTTTTTCTTTTGTTGTCCCCCCCCCCCCCCGTGTTCCCCCCTACCCCCACCCCCCCATATATCTTTTCTGCTTTTTTTTTTTTTTTTGTTTTTTTTTTTTAAATTAATTATTAGTTTGTTGTTGTTGGTTCTTTATTAGGGGGGGGTTTTTTTGCTTGCGACCGACCGTGCGGCCGCGTTCTGGTCCTCCCTGCCCCACCAAAAAAATCGTATTTGTTCGGGACCTACTGGTCTTAGAGTTAGTCTATGCTAGTACTGCCTGAGCCAAGAAAAACATCGTATTTGTTCGGGACCTACTGGTCTTAGAGTTAGTCTATGTTATTAGGGCCGAATCATTAAGCTTGGGACCGATGTGCTAGTACTTCCTGAGCCAAAAACTATACCCATTTTCTTCTTGGCTATCCAGCCGCTGGTAAAATCAATATTTTGGACCAAATAATGCTGCTCAGGTAGATATTTAAACGTACATATATCTATCTATTCACTTCACATCTGTCAATCATTATTTTTTAAATTTTTTTTTTTTTTGCTGTTTCTACATTAAAGTAACATGTATCAAGACATTTTCATAGATTTTTACTACCACTCTTCCGAGGAACCGCTTGAAACAAATATTTGGAAAAGGAACGCACACTCCAAGCTCAGTTTGACCAATAATCGCAAAAAAATGGACATACTCAAATATGGGTAAAGTTGACTATACCAATATTTCAGTAAATTTCTGTGGGAAAAAATACTCAAAAATGGGTAAGTAGTAATGTACACATAAATGGGTATGTGCACTTTACGCGATTATGGGTATTCTTCACCCATATTTGAGTTAACTGAACTTAGCGTTAATGATGAAGATGCATACATACGTATGTGCTGCTACCTGGGGTAAAATAGCACAAGCACAATGTTGTGCGGGCAGAGCAGTATGGTATTTGCACTTCCTTCAAGGAAATAATTTCAGTTAGTCACGGTGATATGTTCCATTGAACTAATAATGATTTATAATAATGATTTATAAAATACAATCGTATAATTAGTGAGATCACCCGCCATTCGTTTACGTGCAGCCCCCATGTATGTAAATGGAGAATACTCGCCAACTGGTGCAGATCCATCCATGGATCTACACTGCTACTTGTTCCCATCGAAAGAGTGCGCTAGCTATTTTCACGGAAGTCGACAAACCCCAGTCAATCTTCCCACCTGTTGCGGATTCGACGTAATTTCATGTCGACACACTTGGTTTGAGGAAACGCTACGAACTGTCATCTTTTGTGACAGTTTCAAATATCATCATCATTTTTCGCCTTCCTCCGTCTTCCTCATATAGTGTTTGATCAACAGAGGACAACATTGAACTGCAAAAGTGTTTTCGGCTGCAAAAAAGTTATGTTTTCCTTCTGATAACAACTTTTCCGGTGATAGAAGTTTGCGATTATAGATAAGTGACTGTTCTTGATTTGGAATTAGCTTAATAATCATGGGTAGGTATGGTGCTTCGCGCAATAATACGTCTAACTAGGGAGGCAGCAGCATAACATTTGTCTTAATGACTAGATTTGCTCTCATGCATTTTTTTTCCGCCTGTTTTACTCTGTCGCCATCTAAGCGGTGGAATATCGTACGTAGATTTGTTTCACAAAAGATCTAATGTGTATCTCTGGTGACTAGGTGATTTATTCGATTGAATGTGCATCAGTTTAGATCACACCCATCACCATAAGCACGGTACGCACATTCCTTTTCCAATGACGGCGAGAGGCGTTTATGCTGATGTGTTAATGAAATGAATGTGCAATCTATTCTCTCTTGTGCTCTCTTCGTGTTATCATTCAAATTCGAAATAAAGATGTAAACATTCGCCTATTCAGATTGTACAACCGAAATTGTACAACCCCGCAACTACAATTTTCCACATATGCTTGTAATGCCTAAACCTAAACAAAACTATTCTTTTCTAGCTTCAACTAACGATTCTGTTAAGCTTGAGAAACATCTAAAGCTTCTTAAAGAAGAGTACACCAAGCTGCAGAAAAACTATGCCGAGCTGGAGCGGAAATATAGTAAAGCGGCCGCTTCGAGCGACGATCTCGATCTAGGCGAGTTCAGCAGCTTTGTGTCACGTCTCGTCATGACTGTTGCCACCTTGTACGGACGTAAGACTTATTCGGATATAACGGTCAAGCTGAAAGACAAAACCATGCCCGCTCACAAGTTTGTATTGAATGCTCGGAGCGAAGAATGGCGTGAAGAAGTCATAGCGGACAAATCGGAACTTGGTATGCATTAATATCATTCGTTTTCCAAACCTCAAGAAATTGCTGAATATTATTACGTATTTTAGATTGGTCCGAACTGGATGCCGACGTCGGCTATGCCTTACTTCGTTGGATTTATACCGATGTTGTTGATCTACAGCATGACTCGCTTGCCCTGGATCTTTTAAAAACATCCCACCGTTTCAAACTACCCGGTCTTATGGGACTTTGTGAGCGTGCATTGGTGTCGTCTGTTTCTGTACGGTCATGTGTTAGGTTTTACTGTGTAGCCGAAGAAGTCGGGGCAGCTAATCTTTTGGAATACTGTTCGGGCTTGATTTCAACTCATTGGGACGATTTGACACCGCAGGACTTTGAACACATGTCCGGTCCGCTGTTGTACAAGATGCTGAAAAGCAAAACTAAACATCCGCTGCATGCTGCAGTCCGCCTGCTTCGAGAAGACGTTGTTTTCCTATGCCTGGTGGAAAATGACGGTTCGGTAAGTACAGCTTAATAGTGCTCGATACATTTAACGAATCTCTAGATTGTTGTTTCATATCCACATCTTGTCGGTGGAGCTGAGAATGGTTTATTAAACATTTATTTTGTCCTCGTTGTTCGCGGAGCAACATTTAAATTCTTTTAGCTGGCGTAGTTTTATCCCAGCTTTTCTCGTAATTTTGTTTGCATAATTTATTTATTTAGCAACATTTTTCGTTTGTGGCAGCCTTCTCTACTCAATCTGCAAAAATAAAATCAAAGAATACTTTCCTATTTAAATTTAAGACAGAATGATGACGTTACTATTCTGAAGCGTTGTATTTATTGCCTGATGCAATCATGAAATGATAGTAGTTAATGTTTACTCAGGTTAATAAAATCATTATTACCCTTTGTGTTCATTTACCACCGTGTCCCGCAGTTTCCATTTTTGCTCAAATTTGGCTTCGGGGTTGTTTATCGTTATCGAAACGTCTGCAACGTGAATTTCCATTTGCATGTTTGCTAAAATCCAAGCCAAGTGAACCTGAATTGATGCCGAAAATTGGCATTGAGAGACTAATCTCTCTTCCTTAACTCAGTCGGTAATTACGCAGCTACAAAGCGTTTTTGTTTTTTGCAATACCGTGACCTAGCCTAATTTCGCGCAGCGCCTAACACCGTGTCTTTATCATTAAATAAGGAATGTTTTGAGATTTTGATTGATTATTTCACCAACGATTACCGCAAATGTAAGAAAATATAGCCAACTTTACTAAGGCATAACTATTTTGACATTTAGTCAAACGCGCACGAATTAAAAAATAAAATAAAAAATTATGTCATGAACTGCCCTTTTTCGCTCAGGCTTAGCTGCGTTGAACAAAAGTTTGGTTTGTTTTTTTCAGTGAAAATCTTGTTAAATAAAAATGAAAATTAATCGATCATGTTGTTACAGGTATGGAAAATTCACTGAATTATTAATGTGTTTGTGCATTTTAACTATCAAAATCTTAACCGCGGATAAAGGGCATCGCCAAATTCATGATTTCCGAATTCCGTGTTTGAGTTTCTGTTCCAGAATGGCTCCGGAAAAACGAATTCAGTACATTTTGGATCGATAGCACAACGCTTTAGACCTTGAGCTACCATTCGTGCTGCCTCTCGGATGTTTAATGTATCCGAAAGCACAAAATTCGCGATAAAATCATGAACCGGTACACAAATTCACTTGGAGCTCCGACAGTTCTCAGTCTTGAGGATGAAAATTGTATGAATTATTGACATGGCCAACTCAGGATTCCCTGTAAACACCCAACGCTTTCGAGTTAATGTAGCTCAGTACCTAAGACAGATGAAAATCAAGAACCCTTTCAAGAATGGAGTTCCTAGAACCAAGTGGATTGCCGGTTTTTTGAAACGTCATCCCACCATTTCGCGAAGGATGCCAAGCACTTTGTCTTAAAACAGAACCATTGTGACTGAGCAACAAGTGAGACGATGGTTTCAAGAAGTTTCTTTATTTAATAAAAGTCATTTGGAGGAACTGATGCGAAATGCAAAGAAAACCTTTATTATTTATAATCTTTAACAGAAGAAACAGAAGTAAAGTAGATAGAAGAAAATTTTGAATCAATGTTCTATATTTACATACTTTTTTGATAAATAAAGTTCTGGAAACTATGCTTTGACTATCACCAAAATGATAAGCATTTTTATTCTGAAATTTTATACCTTAATGGGCTTTCTACAATTAACGTCCACTCCTAGCGCTTCGCATGGAGATGATAAATTATCTACTTCTGACAAACTTCATCAAAGATCGTTACTTCCGCGCTTGGGGGAATATAAAAACAACAATCAATGTGTAGACCGGTTGCATAACCTTTTGCCAGTCAAGGGGATTTCCTCCTCTTGCCTATCCTGCATGGGGTAGTATGGTAAAGGGTTATGTGCCTGATCGGATACTACCGTTCAATAATTCCCTCCGCTCGTTTTCAAACTTGATCTTTCAATTTTCAAAGCCTGCCGTTGCCCTATACGGAACTATCAATACACTTTCTCTTCATGTCTATTTCGTTCTAGCAATAAATTACCGTCCACTCCTAGCGCTTCGCATGGAGATGATAAATTATCTACTTCTGACAAACTTCATCAATTACCACGGAATTAGGATCTCTTGTGCGCGGTATATGGAATTCTATGCTTTAAGTGCGCGGAATTAGGCAAAGTTTTGTATTGAACTGTTTATACATTTTTTATGTTTCAGTTTCATAAAGCAACGTTAATCATATTTTTGCTTCATAATGTATACCATACATAATCAAAAGACGCTCGAAGGAATACAAATCGTTGTGAATTAATTTTTATATAACGGGTTTTAACTAGCAGCGGCACTAACCTCACGATAATAAGGCATGTTATGATTATTGTACTGATGGTAAAAGAGATGCCCTTACAAATAACCGATTATAACAAATTTATGCTTGAAACATAAGAGAGTTAAATGTACACGGTAGGGGAGTTTTTAGCATTCTTTAAGGTTTATCTAGGATCTAGGATGTTTTTGTAGCTTTCATTTTGTTCACTCGACCCGGAACCCGTTTGGATGGAGACGGAGAGGACATGTGCATTACACGTCGAACACTTCGGTGGAAAGTACGAGCGCGGCGCGATTCGCATTTTTATCCGCCGGCACCGACCAATCCTCCGAAAGTCGCAGAAATACGGGAGTGCTTTGTGTCGATCTCGAGTGATACCGTGGCCGGTGTGAATGCCCACCTTGGGTTGACCATTGGCCTGTAAAATCCAACGCCCGCGTTCATAGAAATTGTGTTCTTTTCCGAATCGTACAAACGGTCAGTTACGAAAGAATATTTAATTGTGTTGTTTGCGCAAACTTTGTCAGAACATTGAAAACATTTGATTCTTACACTGCCAAACGAGTTTGTGTGCACTTCCTGGACTCCCGAACACACCATCAAGCCGAAACCCGGATTGTGCAGCCGAAATAAACATTGCTTCTAGTTCTGTCGAACATGTGAAGAATGATGCTGATTGGGTGAAATCGTTTCGTTTCACTTTAATTTTCACTCAATACTCGTCAAAGTTTTACAAACATAAATAACGAAGCGTATTTTACGGTATGTACAAGGCATGTCCTGTCCTGTAGATTCACAAAATGCGTTGTGATTCAAATCTATTCATTTGAATTAGACTCATTTTAAAGAATCGTCTTTGCGGTTAATACGACGCAGTATGCCTGGCCGCTTTGACGCTTTTATCATGTCTTTGATATATCAATGTTGTCAAAAACAATAATTGGACGACATCTAAGTTAGATCTAAGTTAGATGATCTAACTCAATTCTTTCCTAGAATTTGTACGTCTAGCAAATTCATCAATGCTCAAATACAAACAACTTTACTTAGATTTATGGACATGTAAGCGAATGTGACAAGAGATATGCCATGGCTGATAGTAGGTCTCTTATCAGAGCCTTGGTCATTATTTTAAAGCTAGTCTCTAAAAAGTAGTTTTTCAGTTACTCTTTTGAATTGTATTTTGGTATTTGGTACCTGATTAATTTCAGTGCTTGAATGTTTTTCGCGCAGAGCTTCGAACAGAACAGTTTTGTGTGATAACGTGTACGGTAGTATGCGACAACTACTTTCATGCTTACTGAAGTCGATACAGTGTTTTCACAGTTTAAAGTAAAAAATGCTCACTGGAAGATCTGAATTTAAAAGGTTGGAATTAATTTAAAGGAAGTTCTGGAAAACATTCACAGGAACATCTAGAGTCAATATAAGGTAGATGTAGAGAAAAACATGAGAAGGCCGAAATTAACTTTCAATAAATGGAAGATCTACAAGATGGTCCAAATAAAATCCACAAGAAAGGTATATCAAAAGATTAAAAGGACTTTGGGAGGATTTTACAAGTCTTGGAAAGAGAGTCCATTAAATGAATCAAAATTTCATACTATCGGCAGAATTTCCTTTAGGATCTCGATAAGACTTCTTTGGGAAATTAAGCGATCCTTTTTTATGCATTCTCATGAATCAATCAAGTGGAATTAAATAAATAGTCTGCCATAGTCTTGATGCACCTAGTACAGGGTGTTCAATAAGTTCGAATACTCTTTAAAAATGTGTTAAAAAAAATGAAAACACAAGATATCCTTTTCTGAGTCAATTTTTATTGAAGCAATGTTTATTGAGAAGCTTTTCGACATATTAGCTGGGAGCACCTCTCATTTGTGCTGTACGACGAGCTTGTGTCGTTTCTCAGAAGAATAGCACGCGGCACGCACCTGGTCCATCGGCATCCCGTCCCAGATCTTGGAAATGAGCTTCTTAAATTGGTCCATAGTGCTCACTTAATATTCGCTCTGCTTGGCCAGCATGTACGACCATACATAAAAGTCAAGGGGATTAAGATCCGGGGAGCTGGGAGGCCACAAAGTCTTATCGAGAAAATCAGTCAAATTCTCCCGACACCACGCTTGGACGATATTCGCCGTGTGGGCCGGTGCGCCGTCCTGTTGAAAGACGTAATGATCCTTCCCGTAGAGGTCCTGAAGAGCCGGTGCTACAACCTTCTCCAGACCCTCGGTCTTAGAGTACGCGCATAGTACGCGTACGGTGTTTTTCTCGATAAACACCAGTGGGAGCTTCCTCGCCGAACGCGACCGCCGGGATCTCGCACGGTTCTTGGCCGAGCCTGTCTCCCGGTACCGACGGATGGTGGTATGGATAAAATGCCGCTTCACTCCGTGGGATTTCAACCGCCGGAATATGTCGCCGGGTCGCTCACCTCTCGCAAACAACTTTACTACGTCGTGGTACTCCTTCATCGTGCGCGTTAAACATACAACAAATGACAGCACGTCTACACCGTGCGCGTCGGTTAGCCTATATATGAGGCTTAAGCTAACACCTATACCAATACATAGAATGCACAGGTTCGCACCCCTACACAACGAAGTTTTATTCGAACTACTTGAACACCCTGTATTTGAACGCACAAAATGAGACACTTCTTCGCCAAAAAAAAAAATGCACAAAAAAGCGGTTAAGGTTAAGCTGCTGAGAATTTATTGAACTTCAAAGGAAAAAAAATAATGGAAAATTATTCATCATCAGCATTTCGGATGAATTTTCGAACTTTTTGCTTGATATCCCCCATCGTGTTTTGCACAGTAGAGCTGTCAACTTGATCTACACCACTTCTACAAGATGTTTTTTTTATTGTTTTGCCACATTTCTCCAGATTGTTTTTCATAATTGCCCAATATTTTTCGAGGGGACGAAAATTTGGATAATTTGGTGGGTTGAGAGTTTTTTCAATAACGTCAATATCATTCTGCTTATACCATTCCATGACATCCCGGCTAAAATGGAAGCAGGCTATGTCAGGCCAGAACTCCACCGGACCGTCGTGCGATTGCATGAAAATCTATTTAAATATATGGTTAATTGTCCATCAAAATGCATCCGTTATATTTCGTCAGGACTTGCTAGTACAGCATTGTTGCGCGGCGTTTGGCAGCCAGGTTCTGTTCCAAGGTCCTGTTGGGGTGCTTGCTGGCATGGTACGACTGGAAACCTTCACGCCGACAGATTTGTTGAACGGTACTGTAGTGCGCAGAGAACAGCGTTAGTGTGTCCCGGTAACGTTTCAGCATGGTGTTTACAGCCGGGAATTTAAGATACATTGCGATTATTCCTCCTGACCACTTCGGAATTTTCAACGTGAGTGAGCAAAATTTGTTCCCGTCTTTTGCGTTCGATCTTTGATAACTTTGGAACGTGAGTATCAATACTGAGAAACTTTCAACACTAAGTAAACAAACCTTTCTTTGTCTAAACTTGCATTGCTGTTCTTATGGGACAGTAGACGATAGATTGGTGTTTGTTGATAAAAACGAATTGTGTTAGAGTTATATTTTATCTTTGGGTAGATTGCTCTAGAAACCCGGTTTGGTCAGTCCAGATGTTCGAAAAGTAATTTATGTACACGAATACGAGACGTTTGGCGGATTTGCCTCCTTCGGCACAAAAACAACATCGTTGGCTTCGTACCACTCCATCACCGGTTTCGCGTAATAGCACGATTCCAGATCCGGCCAAAACAGAGTGTCATCTTCGTGGTACAGCAGGCGGTTCTGGGGGCATTCTTCTGTATACATTTGGCCGTTGATGGTGCCGGTCGTTAATTACGGCTTGCTGAATTTGCCGTACCCACAGATCGCCTGCCACGCTAAGTACTTCTAGGAAAATGTGTCGACTTTCTTCTTCCAGAACTTCTCCGGAACATCCAGAGTGAGACGTTGTGAGAAAAAGAGAGTCCGGTCCGCTTCATTGTCTGCTGGACGAACCAGACGGCAGAATTGACCTTTTTGGCTACGTCCCGTTTCGAATGGTTCCGATTGCGCTTGAAGTAATCCCTAACCTTCCTTGCGTTCACGGGGTCGGTCGTCTACGCTTTTCCTCCGCTGCCAGCTCATCGCTGGGTCGTCTGGGTCACCTTGAACGATTTTACCACACGGGACACGGTCGAATTGTCGATTCTCAACTGTTTCGCGATCCACATTTGGGACTGGCCAGGATTTTTGTCGAAGCACTTCTTGCTTGGAAACCATCTCGATAACCACTTGACAGATTGTGACGAAATTGTTCACATGTAAACATTACACTCGAAACTAGTTTTACCCCCAATTTCATCAATTTTCAAATATAAAAAAGTTATACACAAAAGAAAGTGTTGCATTTTTTCGAGTACAAACTTTATATGTGATACCTGAAGCTACTAGCATTAGTATTAGTATTAGCGTGGATGGAGCAACGATGAGGAATAATTATTTGAAGACATTGCATGTCACTATGGAACGGATCCAGTGACTGATACACGTTTTTTCACGCAATAATCTCCATGAAGACACTCCTCGATCGCTCAGCTGACCACGTCCATGCAACCGCTGGAGATAGGGAGGATTTGGTATATATTTAAAGATTCAGAAGATATCAAAGGAAATGGGGAATGAATGGTCGCCGAGAATCGCAAACAGAATGCCTTTTTTGGAGTACAGAAAATAAAATGTAAATATGGTCGTTGTGAGAAAAAGAGAACGAAAGCGAAAGAAAAAGGAAGAGAGAGATAAAGGAAAAGAGAAAGAGATCGATATCGATAAAGAGAAAGAGAAAGAGCGAGATAAAGAGAAAGAGAAAGAGTGAGATAAAGAGAAAGAGAAAGAGCGAGATAAAGAGAAAGAGAAAGAGCGAGATAAAGAAAAAGAGAAAGAGCGAGATAAAGAGAAAGAGGAAGAGCGAAATAAAAAGAGATAGATAAAAAGAAAGAGAAAAAGAGAGATAAAGAGAAAGAGAGAGACAAGGAGAAAGAGAAAGAACGAGATAAAGAGGGAGAAAGAGAGAGAGACAAAGAGAAAGAGAAGGAGAGAGAGTGTCTGAGTGAGTGCGTGATATTATTTTTTTATTAAGGTTTAAAAAGCTTTAAATGCGTATGTAGTGTGTTTGGCACGGTGTGGGACTCACAAAAGCAATAATGGGACTCGCTTTCGTGTCTAACCACTAAAAACCTTCCTTATTTTCTGTTTGCCTTCTCCCTCCGGGACCACGGTGAAGCGACTACTTCGGGGGGCGGCTGTGCTTGTGCACTTCTCTTGTTCTCTCCGCTCTAGCTGGAGGCTATTTCATGTACCCATCGAAACGTTGCTGGACCTCTGCTCTACTCTACTTTGGTTGAGCCATTTAGCTCCCACATATTGACGCAATCGACTCGAGTAGCCCCTGAAGGTGGGTGTACCGTACTCCGACGGAGGATTCCCCGGTAGTGGAAGTTCTCCCGAAACCGAACCACGGTGAGCTCCCACATGTTAACGCAGACGGCTCGAGTAGTCCCCGATGGGGGGTCTAACCTACGCCGACGACGAGTTCCCCGGCGGTGGAAATTCCCCCGAAACCGATTCTTCTGCTGCCGCTGCTGCTCACTCCAATACGGGCGACCGGTAGGGTGCCGAAGTCAGTCCAGTGATTCCGGTGAGACCTGGCGTCCGGTTCGCTGGCGCCCCGACGACCCGAAACCGGTGCTACGACGCGTTCTACTAAACTAGTCCCCGGCGGTGGTCTAGCCTACTCCAACGGAGAGTTTCCCGGAGCAGGAGTTTCTCCCGAACTGATTAGTCTTCATTTCACTTTTTCCACTCCATTTCACTCATAGGGTGCCGAACTCGGTCCGGTGATTCTGGGTGGAGTATGACTTCCAGTTCGCCGCTGGTTGCTTTGCACTATCTTGCAGTGGCTCTAGCAAGCGACGCTGGATCGTTGGTCACTTCGCCACTTCTTCTGCAGCTTGGACAGTGAGTGAGTGAGTGAGTGAGTGAGTGAGTGAGTGAGTGAGTGAGTGAGTGAGTGAGTGAGTTAGTGAGTGTATCAATCATAGTCATGTTCACTCCTGCTTGATTCCTAGAAATTTGATTTTACAATATTCAATCCAAATCCGAATTATTAATATAAAAATGAAAATGTTTAGGGGTATTACATTTGGCCGTTGATGGTGCCCCTGCATAATGAGCATACGGGACGAAATAAGCATCATTTGTTTCACCAAAACCATACAATTTTATTAAATTAAATGTCAATCGCTGAAGATTCTACCTACACTGATAGGCAAAATAAAGTGCCCACCTCTTCGTTTTTTTTTTCATTTTCTCATTTACTTGGTTCAAATTAAAGTAAACACAGTGTAGTTTTTTTTCTTATCTTATTTTTTATATTCTTTTTAAATTTCACTTATGGAATACTGAAAAAAAGGAGTTTTACTTAAAGAAAGAAAAAAAAATCAATTTGTGTTAAAAAAAACAATGAAAAAATAAAGTGCCCACTTCAAAAATCGATATGTTTTCGATAAGTTTCCATTGGAAGACCCCTCGATTGTTTATGTTTTGATATTTTGACATGTTTTGAAGCAAACGGCTCAACCTGGTGCATTTGTATACGTGATCGCATTTGATTCAATTGAAAAAAAAATGGAGAACGCAGTGCTTTCGAAAGCAATTCCCTTGTGTATCCGAAAATTGGTCGTTCGTGAACGGTGAATCGCACCGGGCTGTCGCTAAGATGTACAGTATCAGTAAGGCAGCGGTTGGCAAAATTCTTCTGAAGCTCAAAACGTTTGGATCAGTGGTGGATCGCCCTGGCAGAGGCAGGAAGCGGAAAACGGATGCCAGAACGGACACCAAGATCATACGCGAAGTCAAGAAGAACCCGAAGGTAACTGTCCACGAGATCCAGGAAACCCTTCAGTTATCAGTTTCCGGTCGAACTGTTCGTCGCCGTCTCGTAGCACAGGGGTTGAATAGCAAACTTGCCCGGAAGCGCCCATTTATCAGCAAGGCAAACAAAGCCAAACGGCTTAAGTTTGCTAAGGAGCATGCTGATAAGCCCCTAGAGTTCTGGGAAACGGTTCTCTGGACGGACGAATCAAAATTCGAGCTGTTTAACCGAAAGCGGCGGGTTCGTGTTTGGTGCAGATCGGGAGAGGAGCTTCAGGAGCGCCACATCCAAGGCACGATGAAGCATGGAGGAGGAAATGTGATGGTCTGGGGGGGTTTTTCGTGGGGTGGAGTGGGAAGCATTGTGAAAATCGACGGGATAATGACGGCAGATTCTTACATCAACATCCTGCGAGAAAATCTGGAGGTTTCGCTGATCCAGACGGGCCTTGAAGAGAAGTTCGTATTCCAGCAGGACAACGACCCGAAGCATACTGTCAAGAAGACCAAGTCTTTCTTCCGGTCTTGTCGGATCAAACCGCTGGAATGGCCTCCACAGCACCTAAAGAACCTGGTCGAGAGCATGTCGAAGCGCCTGCAGGAGGTCCTGAAGGCCAAAGGAGGACACATCAATTATTGAAATGCTTTTATTTTACTTTAATTTATGTTTTCTGTAGCCTAAATGAAGTGGGTACCTTATTTTGTCACTGTTTTTTTTTTTTTCAACACAAATTGATTTTTTTTTTCTTTAAGTCAAACTCCTTTTTTTTCAGTATTCCATAAGTGAAACTTACAAAGAATATAAAAAATAAGATAATAAAAAAAATACAGTGTGTTTACTTTAATTTGAACCAAGTAAATGAGAGAAATTGAAAAAAACGATGAGGTGGGCACTTTATTTTGCCTATCAGTGTAACATTCGGTTCATTGATACTCTAACCGCAAGTTCTAACATATTTTAAGTACATTTACTAATTATGTTGCTATTGCGTAAAGTACGTAATTAATTATAATGTTTGAAATTGGAAATACCTTCAACCAGAAATGTTTGGTTCTAGCAGAAATTGCCGTCCACTACTAGGGTCTCATGTTGATGAGATATTTCCAATTTCGTTTTGGAGTGTGTTTTCTGCAGTATGGGTGATTGTGTATGAGTATTTGTCTGTGCACATGTGATTGTATGTCATTTGAGCACCTATTCCTATAGTTTCATCGTCTATGATTAAACACCCAGAATTTTTACACAACATTGTATCATATAGTTTCCGGGCTCTCGGTTTCACAGGACGCAGCCTGATTTGAGTTCCTTTTGGATTTCTTCTGCTTCCGGTATGTCTTGAGTCCAAGTCGCTCTTTTGCACTCATCACGTTAGACGTCGAGGTCCTTTTTCGCCACATCTCGAACGGAAGCCGATGGTTTCTGCTTATTGACATCCCTAATCTTCTTGTAAATAGCAGGACCCATAGGACCGGATTTCCGACCATTCCTCGGTGCATCTTCAAAAGTACATTGTTCACCACATTTTCTATTTGCAGTTCGTACCGCTTCCTTGCCCAATATTCTTAAAGAGGTTCCACTCACAGTATACCATTTGTGCACGATACTTTTTCTCTGCTCCGGAGTAAGACCATGCACTTTGAAAGTCAATCAGAAACTAAGTTATTTTTATACTATGGCGTACAGAAATGTGTATAGAAAAGGACACAGTCAAAATAATTTGAAAACTACATTCAATTCAAGATGACCGTTAAAATTACGTGTGCTTGTAATTTCTGGAACAGTCTATGATAAATATTCTCCATAACTTTTTGTCCCAGGAGCATTCATACTGTTGATAAAAATCAGTCCAAATTGACTCCCAAACATTTTGAAAAATCGTCTTGTCATTCCAATAAAAACACCACCATCACACTATTTGAGTAGCCTTTGTTATTAGCCCCCCCCCCCCCCCCCCCCCCCCCCTTACTGGTGAACAACTACACACTTAAAAAATACCCTTTCCTTCTGGAAACCTCTATTACAGTTTGTGAGTGGCCCCAACAGTACGCTTAATGTTGTTAGAAATCGGCTTTGAAGTGTTATTAAAAAAAATCCTTCACAGTGAAAACCCCCCATCACACCTGTGAGTAACCCCAATGGCATCCTTGTCGTTGGATCAAATCGGTACTAATATTAGAACCAAATACTCATCTGTTGGTTATCTGTGTAATTACAGCTGATTTGGCAATAATGGAGTAGCAACCTCGGGTGGTAAATCTTGCTCGTGCAAGATTTAGTTTTTTGTTATAGAAATTGTTAAATGTTTTATTCCAATTTTTGTTTTTACTATTGCTTGGAAGCAATTTAATTTTGGACAACGTTCATTTGTCTATGGGAATTTTCAATTTCTCCTGTACTCATATTTATTTTTCAACTCCTATTTATTTTCTGGAAATTTTTGATGGAAAGGTTTACTGGTCGTTGGCTTTATTTTTGAACACATCTTACGAGATTTTACAATGTATTTTTCAATTTCGAATTTAGCTGATTTGTAGCGAAGTCATACTGAGCTTAGTGAAATTTCTACACTAAGGATCCCTTGTAGTTCATTGCTTTCGGATTCAAATGTGAGAACATTTACAAAAAAAAAAATACCTACTTATTTATTATATCACATAAATTTCGAACATGAAACAAAAGTTCAACAAAATAGTTTCGTCATTGACTCGATCATCAGTCAGAAAAGCAATTAAGTTAATCTATCATTCGCACAAACCGCTGCACCGAAACATACTCATCGTGTCAGTAGTCTATATTCCTGATGTACTTCATCACGTTGAACACAAATATGACAGCCATTGCATCTGTATGATAACTGTTTTTCTCGACCGTGGTCGCCGTATTGCACATTGACCCCCGACAGTAGCAGTACGTGGAGTCATCTATCGTTTGGCAGCCTTCTTCGTATGGCTCCTCTATGTGGTGCTCTTTGGTCCAGTTGCCGTTTTTATAGACCTGTAATGAAAACAACTTTAAGCTTTTCATCAAAGTAACGGTAATGCTATACAGAGCTGCAGAAAGGGCGACTAGTATATGAGTAACATCCATATGACTAACGGAACAAAAAACAAGCGTTCAAAAGAGCAAAATACTATAGTTCTAGTACTGGCAGTTTTGATGTATTCTTTTCGTCGTTGTCGTGCTATTTTGGGCAAAACGGAGCATATAATCTACATACCTTGAAAAAATAGTGTAAATTTGACACATGAGAAATTCCATACATTGCCTAAAATGTCGTATGCACGATACAGTCTTTTCTAGCAATATGCCATGCAAATTGCTGCGTCATGTGGAATGAAATACAATTCTACACGCATTAATATTTTCATCACAATGAAAATTCTGATTTTTTGGTGGTGTATTGCTAAAATAGTCAAATAGTATATTTTTGCAGCTGACAGAAAAAAATCTAGTTTTGCCTTTGTTTAAGCTGTAAGTTACTGTAGCTTTTGGCATGTTTAATAGAAACAAACAAAATCGAAGTTCAGTTTATCCTTCGTTAGCATATGCTTGCAAACTCTGAAAAGAAGTGAGCGTGGTAGTTGGTAGATTCAAATTCATTGGCCGAATATATCCAAAAAAAAATTTATGTTATGACGAATATTTTTAAATTCCGATTTATCGTGTTTTGCAGCATGACGTGTTTTGCAGTTTACAAGCTTATAGATTAAACAAGTACGAGAAAAAATCTTCTAACAAAAGATAAAATAGATAAGGCCTTTTTCCAGCTCTGTATAGATTTATTCATAGCCCCACCCAATTATGTTTCAAGGTATGTATATAGGAATAGTGTGGCGTAACCTTTCGTTCATAAGCCACGAACCATTAACTAATTAGTTGGCACCCTTCATCTAGTGCGTGGCGAGGAACGTAATATATCTACCTGTTCAGTTTTCTTCTGTTGGGCACAATCGCGACTGATAGTCTCCTGCTCGCGATTCATCAATTGTATCTTAAAGATACGCTTTGTGCACATCGTTGACCACGGACAGTCGACGGTGTAATAATCGGAGTGGTCAAATTTTGAACACAGCTGGGTTTTGGTATTGTTGGCATACCGGTTCGGTGGTGCCACCGTACAGCGAAAGCACTGGATTCCAAAGGCGGTGTTTATTTCTGTAAATGAAAAATACGGAGAACGTTAAGCAATTTCTTGTATTGTGAATCATTCTATATATTAGTATTACTTTTAGTTTCTACGTTTCTTTAGTGAGTACAAAGCCCTGAAAATTCGAAAAAAAAATATCTCATCGACTGTACCGGAAAACGAATCGCCGAAATCCTTATATCACCCATAAGTAATCGATAATCCCCACTGTCTGCACGTGAAACACTTAACAGCTCAAATTTTGCATATAGACAAAAATGTGCTGTAAAATCACTTCTTCTTAAGGGTTCTTTCTCTACTTCGTCCATTTAATAGCATTAACGATTCTTCCTTCCCCTTTGTATATGCCATTCTTCCATGTGGTTGCAAGAAACCACACACAGCATCATATGCATGTTCGGAAGTACACATGAAGTAGCATACAGACAAAGTGAGTAAATCTTTTCCGGCAACCAATTTGCCATGCGGTCTGTCCTGTGCCCAGCATGTGCCAAGTGTCGTTGTTGTCTGCCGCCATCATCGAGTTTGTTGAGTTGATAAGAGTTCATCGGGAGCAGTAAAAATAAAAAAAAAAACAAAAACTGAGAAAGGAACAATTCTAGCCGACAAAAATATACATGAACAGAGACATGGAACAGAACAGAACAGAACTAATCAACATTTCAACAACTATGTATGTATGTAATTCGGAAACATGACTCATAAAGCAAGCGATTAGATTTAATATGACGACCTTATTTGTCGCTTTTTGGTGGGATGATTGAATGAATCATGATGTAGCAAACTAAGCATAAGTTCTATGTTTGAAATTCAATTCTTAACACGAGGGCAATAATCATGAATAATTATTTTCCATAGTCGCTATCGGACTACATGAGTAATAAAAAGTGGTGAGCAGTGTCCAGAAGAATAAGAGATTGTGCTCAGGGTTGTATACTGTAAACTATAATCATGGGTGTGAACAATAAGTTCAATGAAGCTCGCATTTAGTAGGTGAAAAAAAAAATACTGACAAAGTTAATTTCAAAGTTTATGTTAGCGATTCGTACAGTTATCCGAAAATACCTGAAGGGCGAACACAAAAGTATTGCAACACTTACAACTGGCTGTAACTTTTTCCCACTGGACAAAAATCAACCAAAGTTTTCACAGTTCAAAGTGAGTCAAGTGGAGACGCGTGAAAAAAATGTACGCTCACATGGAAAATCCGGAGCTGTGCTTTGGGAAAAAAATGATGCAAATCTATAATAAGCGTACTAAAATGGTTCATCTTTGCACTGAAAGTTAATTTTAGTTTATATTACGAAATCGAAGGTAGAACTAACGAATCTGTTCGTTGTTTTCAACAACGAAACTGGTTTGTTCTTTTTATGACGATACATTCGTAATTAATGGCACACGCGCAACTGTCAAAATCACGAAGCATTTGTTGACACAGAAATAACATTTTTGCATTGTACGAAAACAATACAAAGAGCTACGAATATTTTGTTACCAATTTAAAAGAAACGTCTCTCTGTTGGTTGCCTTAATGACTAAGAGATCAACTTTATCGACTCGAAATGTAATTGACAAAAAAGCGCAACCACGTGGAGTTGTCCAGCGTCTTTCTTTAATGTTTCTGACATGAGATTCGATCCTGTATTTTTGTAAAGAGCTGATACTGCATCCTCGGTTGATCTCACTATGCCAAGGCGACCCATGAGGTGATAATTGAATAATGAGTATGAAGTTATAACTCTCGACAGCGCTTCAATTTGTATTTTGAGATAAATAAATTATTCCCGCCCATCCCAGCAGCGCAAAGCAGCAAAGCAGCGATTGGCTGGTCTTCACGAAATTCATTTCGTACATTATACAAAAAGGTGTAATGATAGCATTTCACTAGATAAAAAGTAATATGAATGTTTCATACAATATACAAGACATTTGTTCTATGTACAAAATCCATGATTACGAAGCGAGTGACTTTGGATCACAAGCGCGGAGCAGAAAAGAAACCGGAAGCAGTATGTAGGAGACGGAGGCAAATTTTAAGGGTAATTTCACCGAAATCCTAACATTTCAACACGTCATGTTGCTGGCATTCAGGTCGGCGTTTGGCAAAGCTACGTACTATATAGTAGTATTTCTTTTAGTTTTTACGTTTCTTTAGTGAGCACAAAGCCAGTGAAGGTCAAGGCAAGAGCTGAATTACAGGCATACATGGTTCAAAACTTCCCGAACCGCAAACTGTTACCAAGATCCGTGCTAGGAAGATCTACATAGAGATGTTGACCAGAGCCAGCTGCTGTGTGATGGATGACGAAACATACGTCAAAGCTGACGTACAACAAATGCCAAGTTTTACACCGGAAAAGAAAACTTCAAAGTGGATGATCGTTTCAAAAAGTAGAAAATGTCGAAAATCGCATCGAAATACCTTATTTGGCAGGCTATCTGCACCTGTGGAATGCAAAGTGAAGTTTGTCAGGCACCAACCATGGTGAAATTTACAAGACTCCAAAAAAAGCCTCCAAAACTTCTTTTACCATTTTCGGAGCAGCACTATAAAAACCCACTACTTCGGCTGGATTTATCTTCATGCCACCATTGTAAAAACGTGTAAAGACATGAATACACCAACCTATTCTTCCTAACATTCAAAACTTTCATATGTGCGCATCGTCATGTCATTATAGGATACGAAGCGAGTGTGAAAGAGCTAGTTGATTTGTTCTGTCATGCGTGTCGTGCCTTGGCATTGATCGATTTGTTTTCATGAGCCATATTTCGACTAAGATGGCTTCTTCCGTAAATTTCTCGTATTATAAAATCTACCCATGTGAGCTTCTAATTCTATCGAATAGGGCGACTCTTGTTCTTCGAAATGGCTGTGGTAGATTAATGAGGCAAGTTTCCAAGGTCGACAAATTCAAGGAAGAAGCCATTGTTTACGTTTCTCAGTTAGGCCTTAATGAAAAATCTTTGTCGATTTCAGTTGTCCGATGTCCAAAATTGTCAGATGTCCAAATTTGTCACAATCATGTGAACTCTGGCGCATCTATATGTGGTTAACAGTGATGCAGAGCCCCTGATAAATGCAACATACACCTACAGTGACCGGCATAAAAAAGAACGTCCCACAGTAAAAATAAACATTCAAATAAAACTTGCTACTTTTCAAGAGAGTCCGTGATTTTGATTATTTTTATATAAACCAGGATTTTATATTGCGTTCATGGTTTACATAATTACAGATTTCAAAATAGACAAATATAGTGTTAAACTGTATTTTCATTGGTATCACATGGGCTTCGTGGTCAAGCGGTTAGCGGCGTCTCCCGTCGTTCAAGCGATTGCCATGAAGTGAGGGTTCGATTCCCGCTCCAGCCTGTGGAACTTTTCGCAAAACTAAAATGTCCAATCTGGTCCACTGGGTGTTAGGTTAAGGTGTCCGTTGTAATTCGCTCTATGTTTAATGTTCAGTCTGTACAACCTCGGGTTGAAGACGGTTTAAATGTCTTTTTTAAAAAGGTTCGACTTGAAGTTCGAAAAAATAGGGTACGGGACGTTTTTTAACCAGTTTATCAGATATTTGATGAAACTGTATGTAATCTATACTTATAACTGCCAAGATTCGGACGTTAATTCCTCTGCTTACTTCTTATCTATCGAAACTTACATTAAGAAACGAGCAATACACTCAGAAAATTTCATAGCGATGGAATGAAGTTCCCAATTGCTGAAGTCCCCTCTGCAATCCGTACATAAACTAACAATATTGTATGAGTGCGATTCCGTGCATGTGTGGGAAGGCGAAATGAAATAGCCCAGTGCACGATTTGCTGCTAACGTCAATTTCCTCAACCCGCTCCTTCGTCTAACCCATCCGCTCTCGAAAACAATCAACCATAACATGTCAATTGCTATGATCACAAACTCGTCAACAGGCAGGTTATGAGACTGACGTATAACTACCAAACTTTTATGTCGTTTTCGGTTATTGCCAGTGCGGAACTGGATTCGCCCTAAGTCCGCCCTAACAGCTGTCAAAACGTTTTTTTATTCAATCGGGTCGGACCTGGATCCGCTCTGGATCCGACCCAACATCGATGAGGTTAGCTCTCAAGTTTGTTCGAGCTCCAACCTGGGTTCACCAACACACACAAACATGAACTGTCAAAATCAAATGTTTATATTTGTTTATGTTTATGTCTTGCACTTATACCTTCTTACTGACTCGACTCAGAATCCGTTTTCGTTCGGACCCAGGTTTAAAACCGAAAACGACATTAGTTTGTCATTGATCTTTAGACTGAGGATGTGTATTCCTTATTTCATTTACTCTCATGGAAATGTTAGACATAACGACTGTATGATGTATGATATGTACTACCACCCATTGTAGCACGGAAACTAAGTCCGACAGCAATGGGCTCTCCTCTCTGTTAGACTTGATCAAGCTTTAATAACCACTGATTATCCTAATCATGCCGTTGTATGAAGGGCCAAAAAGAGGTTGGGTGGATCGATATGCAACATCACTTATACGTATCCACAGGGATATAAAGAATCTCCTTCCAACAACAAGATTGAACAATTGGTCAAAAGAGCGAGCTATCTAGCATGAGGATGCCCCAATGGGCGGGAAGAAGAGCCCGCCCTCTATTCACAAACTGTTAGCAATGGGGAGTTGGCATTCCCACTCTCCCCATCCAGAGTGCTTCAATCGGGTGCCCTGATGGTCCCTCCCATTCCCATGAAATATTTATATGATAGTGTATATATTTATGGAAATGAAAAATACTACAAGCATTCGTATCTATAATATATGATCTTCATGCGGTTGATCCTGAAATGCAAGAAATGTTGTAAAATGTTAAAGTGTAGAGTTCTGTCGTTCCGCGCTTAAGCACGTTTTCGTTCGTTTTCAGCGATAGCAGCAATTCACCAAAATCTTGATTTGAGGTATCCTGAAAAAGTTTGTTAAATCTATTGAAATTTTACAAGACTAACATTTATTAATTCAATTTAAAAAAAAAAAAAAACAAAAAAAAAAAAAAAAAACCCCCCTCCCCCCCCCCCCCCCCAAAAAACACCAACCCAAAAAAAAACCCCCCCCCCCAAAAACAAAAAAATAACAAACAACAATCCACAAAAAATATAAAATATCTCCCCCAAAAAAAACCCAAAAAAACCCAAAAAAAAAATTTTTTTTTAAAAAAAACCACAGAAATTTCTTCAAAACTTTTTTCCTACTGGGCCCATAAATGATTCTTTTTGTATGTATGTATGTATGTATGGTAGCCACCATCCCTTCATGCCCTTGGCTTGGATGCAGCTCCACTTAATAGCAAGATCAAATTGAGCCACCGATCTGAATTCACAATATCGCTGTATGAAGGGCCAAAAACGGAGGGGTGGACCCGTAAGCAGAGACACTCACGCGAAATCCACGGGAAATTAAGAATCTCCTTCCAACGATACGATCCAACAATTCGAATAACCCAATTCGCAATACTTATTAAGCTTTCTACAGGATGGCTTGTTAAGAAGGGCGCGTCACTCTCACTGAAACTGTTGGAGTAGAATTCGCAGGATCGCAATCGAATCGGTAGGATAAAGAAAATGATAATGCTCGTTCCCTCCTAGACTCAGGCAGTCAATCAAACCATCGTCCAATTTCAGCTTGAATGATACCCTGATGCTCCTTCCCAACCCAGTATTTATTATATATAATGTACATAATATGTCATAATATGCAATAAATGTAGTATGTAATAGAGCAATGAAATATACTATAATATTTAATTAAAATATGCCATGGTTGGAATTCGTCATCCTGTAATTTAAATATGGTTATAAATAAAATAATATGATGAAATAGTTAAAATTGTAATAATAGGCATATGATAATCATATGCAGCTTGGTGCATCTTTACAGCTCAATCAGTGGCAGATGAATATAACTCTGGAATGTGAAGGTCTTATTGCAACTAAATAAAATATAAACCATTTAATTATGCATGAATCAAAAAAATATGTATTTATTCATGACATATAGATATACATAATCAGCAGAATTGAAGAGCATTTATTAATTTTAATAATATTCAATGATTTAAATTCATAGAAAAACACCTTTACATACAATGAAATAAAATATCTGTACATACTATCTGGAATCAATTTCCTTGTAAACTTGAAGCAAATGAAATTTAATTATTATTATTAATCTTTTAGTAAATATTTTCAATATGATATACTAATATATATAATGATGATATGATGAAAACAATACGATGTTGTAATAGTATACACATAAAAATTAAATGCACCTATTTGTCTTTTCTGCTGTGATGTTAGATGATTGAAACTCTGAAATGGCGAAAATTTCCAAAGTGGTATAATGAAAGAAAGTTGATCACCGGGCAGCCAAGCAGAATAGCAAAGAAAATTTAAGCAAACAATTAGCCGAAATAACTTTCATATGATTATGATTACTGCCCAAAAACGGAAGCTTAATAAATCCACAAAAAAGAAAAAAAAACAGAGAGAAAAAGAAAAATGAAATTTGAATTCTCCGATAACTCTTGCTTTCTACTGGGCCCATAAATAATTCTTTATATCTGTGCAATAGAAAATGAGAGATCATAAACAATTTTAGTTTTTGAATTATTAAACTTTTCTTGAAATTTTATTTAGTAGAATTTGTCGTATGATCCTTTCTAAACAAAAACGTCAAAAACCATCCTATCTTTTCAAATACATATCGTGGGTTAGGTCGGCTAAAACTTACGACGATGCATAAATGCGAACCTGAGAATAGCTTTAAAAATATTGTGAAGGGATGTTATAATATAAAATGATAGTAACAATTATATTTGTACTGTCTGCATGTCTGTAGACTGATGTCCAGCTGCAATTGTAGACGTACTTGCATTATCATTGCCACGAAGGAAACAAAATTAAAATTATTAAACAACACTTGGGAATTCCATAGATGATCTGAAATTATACACCGTATAAAGAATACTTCCATTTTTTGTGGTAGGGTAAGATTTCAGCATGCCACCTTCCTACATCGCGTTGGTGGAACTGCTTCCTAAGGTATAGCTGACGCGATACAGCGTTTATTACTCAACCGCTGGATGCCAGGAGCTGTTTGAGCTGCACCTCCTTGGTGGACAGACGCTCGGAACGCACCTCCTCAATCTAGCTGAAGTCAGAAGGACAACAGTGCCCAGGCTGCACTACCAGCTAAGTACGCAACCCTTAGCTGGCGGTCTTTGTCATCTCTTGACCCGTGGAAGCATGAGGTAGGAACTTGTGAGGACCAGTGCTATGTTGCGGGGACGTACGCTCCATCCCAGTTGTCTACTCACCATTTTGCAGCCCTAAAATTTAATCTAACCCTCAACATAACCCCAATACACCAAACACATAAAAACAAAAAAACAAATAAAAAAAAAAAAAAAAAATAAATAAATATTACAAAATTTAATCATTCTACACTTCTTCCTCCATCTATAACACCATCTCCCCCCCCCTCCCCACAATATATTTCAGGAAGAAAAATTCAAAATTATTATACAATACTTGGGAGTGCCATGGATGATCTGAAATTATATACGGTATAAAGAATACTTCCATTTTTCGTGGTAGGGTAAGATTTCAGCATGCTACTTTACCGAAGTCACGCTGCCTACATCGCTTTGGTGCGGCTGCCACCTAATGTATAGTTGACGCTGTTAGACATAGCGACTGTGACGACAAACGTGATGCTTCGTTTAAAAACGAGAAAATGTATGAGATAGCAGGCTTCACATTACAATGCCGCTGAGCCATGGTTAACAAAGAAGAGGGAAAAAATAAGCACACTAAAACGGAACTGTGGTGCCATAGCTGCCGCTCAACAGCGAAGATGATAGACAACATAATCATAAGCATAGATCAACCTCAAATGACTGGAACAAACATGAAATAAATAGTATTTCAGATCATCTAAATATGAAATAAATTTTAACTCAATGTTCAACATCACATTCTGGCAGCAAGCCTAGACGGAGCTGATGAAGACATTCTCTCCGGTACATGCGAACAAATGCAAACTACGCAAAGGCAAAAACTTAGCGAACTTCTTCAGCAGGTGATGCAATTTAAATCTTCAAAATGACAGTAATTTATTGGTAATCAATCATGATTTATACATCGAATAGATAGAGTTTATGTTCGTATCATTGAATGTGAAATAATTTGGAAAATGTAGGAGTTATAGACCTATTTCCTAGCAACTGATGAAAACAGTCACCCCTGGTTAAGCCGTTCCCTACCCTAACTCCAAATCAAAACAAATGTTCAATAGTTAATATGACCTCTATTTACTTCAATGATCAACTGCAACTGCTTTGGCATGCTTTATATCAAGTTTTAAAGGTGGTGAGGATCGATCATCCCAAGCCTTTCGCAGTGCAGGAAAATAGGTTTGTTTGTTGGTAACATCGGTTTTCTATTTAACATGGTATTTTTTGGACCACGCTATGAAGATTCGGTCCCCCTAATGACGAAATAATAAAATACGGGTCTATTATTTTTCGATAAAGAACAAAACTACCAATTATTATGAAATTCTGGGAGATCGTATATCTTTTTCCTATGGAATTGCTGTATACAAAAGTTATACTTAGTTAAGTCGTAATTATCGAACGATAACGAGATAGTAGATAGGAGCCTCACAATGTCATCCTGAGCCCTTTGAAGCTTGAGAGAACTCTAAAACTCATTAAACAAAGAGCTTGATAACCGATTTAATTCAACAGTAAAGATGCTGTTAAGGCGAGTATGGCGGATTTGTCTCCTTTGGTATAAAAACAACATCGTTGGCCTAGTACTACTCAGATCTGGCCAAAACAAAGTGTCACCTTCGTGGGACCGGAGGAAGGGCAGCAGGCGCTTCTGGAGGCATTTTTCTTTATATATTTGGCTGTTGATAGTGCCGGTCCCAAAGATCGCCTGCCACACCAAATACTTCTTGGCAAATGTGTCGTTCTTCTTCTTCCGGAACTTCTCCGGAAAATTCAGGCGGGACTTGCTGTCGAAAAACTTCAGGCCGGGGATTTGCTTGGCGTCCGCTTTAATGTACGTCTCGTCGTCCATTACGATGCATTTCGGCAGCACCAACTACTCACGGTAAAGCTTCCTGGCGCGGGATTCGGCCATCGTATTCTGTTTATCGTTTCGATTAGGCGCCTTCCTTACCCTAATGACATGAAGTCCGGCCCGCTTCATTGTCTGTTCGACGAACCAGACGGAAGAATTGACCTTCTTGGCCACGTCCCGAATCGAATTGTTCGAATTGCGCTTAAAGTAATCGCTAACCTTCCTTGCCTTCACGGGGTCGGCCGTCTTCGCTTTTCTTCCGTTGCCTGCTCGCCGCTGGGTTGTCTGGGTTGTCTCCTTGAACGATTTTACCACACGGGACACGGTCGAATTGTCGGTTCCCAACTGGTTCGCCATCCACCTGTGGGACTGTCCTGGATTTTCCACAGCCGCGCCCATATTTTTTTGTCGAAGCGCTTATTCCTTGGAAGCCATAGCGATAACCACTTGACAAATCGTAACGAAATTTTATACATGTAAACATTACGCTTTAAACTACTCAAAATTTCATCAAGTTTTACCCATGCAAAGAAAGTGTGGCACTTTTTTCGAGTACAATCTTTAGAACAGATAATGGAGAAACATAAATAAATGTATAAGCCATTCTATGGTTTTTTTTTCTGAAAGTTCTACAAATTCAACAAAGCATTATATAAAGTCTCGAGCTAATTTTTAAACGGGTCTAATTTGATGACACTAATACTTCAATTTCCAAAATAATATTCTGAATTTACGGAATGTATGGTCTGTATCCGCAATAATCCGGACACCTCAAAACATGAATAAAACATAAACTTCGCATTATATTTCCGTCGTAGTTGTTTATTTCAGATTCTTGGGATGTGTTTTAACAATTCGTGAAAACAAAACATAGTTATTCGGTATTTGCATAAAATTTTCGAACTTTGCGCTTAACTCGGTCCATTAGGGTTTGTACAGACTCTTCAGATATCGTAGAAGCCGTCTTTGTCCAAATTTGCTGGAAGTGTTTGATGTCTTTGATTCCTTGCTTCTTTCCAGAAAGCTTACGCTTCATCAGAGCCCAATATCTCTCGATTGGTCGTAGCTCTGGGCAATTTGGCGGGTTTGAGGTTTTTAGTACAATGTTCACTTGATTTGCTTGGTACCACTCCATCACCGTTTTAGCATAGTGTCATGATGCCAAATCGGGCCAGAACAAAGGTTTTTGTTTGTGACTTTTGATAAAGGGTAGCAATCGCTTCTGCAGACACTCTTTCTGATAGATCTCCTCGTTGATTATGCCTGTAGTGACGAAAGATTTACTCTTTTTGACACACGTGCAAATTTCGATGCCTTCTTCGTTCTGAAATGCTCAGCTGTAGCATTTCTGGCCATAGCAGAATAAAAAGCCAGCCCTGGAAGCTGCTTGAAATCCTCCAGGACATAAGTTTCATCGTCCATAACAACGCATGAAAACTTCGTCAAATATTCGCAGTACAAACGTCGAGCCCGTGATTTTGCTGCCAAGTTCGGTTTGTCGTTGCGATTTGAAACTGTTTTTACTTTATACGACTTAGTCCCAAACGTTGTTTTGATTTTTGGACAAAACCAGGCGACATCCCTATTTTACAAGCCACCGTTCGAATGGAGAGATTTGGATTTTTCGTTAATATCCTTTTCACCTTTTGGTCCATGACATGATCAACGCGTCATATGTTTTTGGCACTTCTCGGTTTCCTCTTCACCGTCAAACGTTCCGAAAATGATTTGAGCACTTCGTGAACAGTGGATTTAGGCAAATCCAATGTTTTTGCAAGGTCCCGTATTGAGAAGTCAGGATTTGCCGTACGCCCGTACAAAATTCGCTCGCGCACTTGTTTTTCTTTCGTCGCCATCTTGAATACTAAACATGAAATGTAAACATCAATCATAGTCTTTTTCATCATAGACTCTCAGCTATACCACAGTGAAATTTTTCATTCCTACGTGCAATATTTCAAATGTTACAATGATTTGAAGGTGTCCGGATTAATGTGGATACAGACCTTACTAAATTTGATTCTAGTTTTTTGGTTACAACAATATTTCGTATCATATTGTAACGACGTGATCTGTTATACACTTTTAGATACATGTTATCTGTTAATTTTATAGATACATGGAGCTTCACAACATCATTGTCAGTTGTGTAGATGTATTAACGAAACATCTATGCTTCTCTGAATGGTCTGTCTAGATATTGAGCAGGTTCATCAGAATCTTTTTCAATCGCTTCAAACCTATAATATTTCTTAGAATCTCATAAAATTGTATATTTTACATAGCTTACAATTTTGATTTCAAACCAACCATACATAGCTTACAATTTTGATTTCAAACCATTTTGAGGCGGTTTTGAAAAACAAAATCTTTCGAATTAATACCACGAGCGGTAAACTTTCTTTTCTATGATTCAAAGCAAAGGTGCTAATTGATTACTTTCGATAATGTTGTCGTTACCACCTGCTACGAAAAATTCCCATTGCCGACGATAAGGTAAGGGATAGTAGAATCCACAAACGGCTACTATTATAGGGAAATTGCATCGCTACTTAGTATTTTTGATAGCATAATTCTAACAAACCATAAACATTTATTTCAGAAAGTGAGTGCAGCACACATGTGATTAAATTTTGGATGTAAAATGATTGTATTTTTTTTTTAATTGATGACATGATAACGGCCATTTGTGAATTCTATTAACTATAAGCTTAACGCAGCCGTTATAAAAAATGATCGATTACATTAACCCTGATCCAATGCTACAAAATTTTATCGATCCATAAACTTATTTGGCAGATCCGTATTAAACTAGATAAGTGAAAAATGTCGTTTCAATCAACACAGTTTATTAAATACAACATACACACTCTGTGTTGCTCGTGCTAAGAAAAATCTTTTAACATGTTTTTAACAGTCCACGTCATTGCCGTTGGCGAATCAATACTTGATTGACCTCAAGAAAGTGATAGATCGTGAAAGAGCTTGCGTAACACGTTCAATTAATCGTCACTTTCACGATTTGCCTGGCACGAAAAAAATAAGACATCAAAATTGACATAAGTAGGGGAATTTGCCTGTTTTGGACAATTTCAACGGAGTCCACTCTTTCAGGAGTGTTTTCTCTGCGCCGTATGCACATTTGACGTTTTTGTGTATTTACAATTATTTGTTCCTTGCTCCGTTCTATTAGAATCGATAGAATTATCCGTAACTGCTTGAAAGTGTTTCTATAAAGTGCAAAACTTCTTAAGTGAATGTAACTATTGTGGTCAGGCAATACGAAAACAGCTACATTATTGAATGCATGTGATTTGTTTGAGGAAAAATATTCTGATTCTAATTTTAAACAAATGTTACTTCTTACATGTTCTTCACTCTTTGAAGACTATTCAGAGTTATAAAATGCATAATGTTGTGAATAGAACTGTAGAGGATTATTCGACTTACTTTTGAGTTGGCCATCTCGACCCATTCTCCTCAACCCAAGATTCCCTAAATGAAAGGAAACACAAACCAGAATTTGGCAACAGCAACCAATCTCCAAAGGTCAACACCCGTTCGGCAGAGTGCTTTCACTTTTTCTGTGTCGCTGTCTTTTTTATCGTCTGCTCGATGTCTTCTGAAAGCGTACCTCGAAAAACCACAACCAAAATTCAGCTGAACTCAGTATCCGCTGAAAGACCGGTTTCTGCATTTCTCATTGCCTAATTTAGTAAAGAAATCAGCCTACGGCCAACCGTGTTGCGAATGTTATGACATGATGCCAAGAGGGATGTATTATCTCTTGTCGTTTGAGATTTGTATGTATCTGCGAAGTTCCGGTCTTACTATTTATATCACTTCATAACAAGCCGATCGAGAAGAAAAACTATGTTATGAAACACACATGAGTCCAATGTTGGGCAACACACGGCAATGTTAAGCGGTTTCACTTTCGCTGTTGCTATTTTGGTTGTTTGACGATCGTTGCTGAATGATGAAGATGCAACATGTGGTTACTGTGAAGCTGACATTGAAATTAAAAATAACCGTAAACGACATCGATCGACTAGTGGATTGATGGGTCACCAGGTTTACGATAATCAATTTAACAGTTGTATACAGAATGCAGGAAGACTTGAAGATTGCCAAGAACAAGTATTTAATGTCATTGACATTCATATATACACCGGTATATGGACCTTGATGTATTACAGATGATAAATGGATTGTACCTATGTCGCTAGTGCTTTACGAACATTTCACGAGTACTTTTTTTTTGTAACTCTTTATTTATTCCAAATTTTACATTATTTTACTTTCCTATATTAACCTAGGTGCTCCTGCTAAGTAATTAACATTTCAACCTTATATGCTATCATTTATATCTAATTGTGTTAATATTTTTTTTTACCTTGTCTATTCAGTATTTTTAACAGGGTTTTTTACCTGCGTGTAAGAATAATTATTAATCTTAAAACTTGAACTTGAAGATTGCAATGATTTTTGTCTAAGATGATGAATTATTTTGTTGGACATTTCTTCTAGAGTCTCAACGTTTGAAATTCTATGTAATTCAAAAGTACTGAACGAGGGTGGCAGCTTCAAAATCATTTTCAGTGCTTTTTTTGCTAGTAGCATCAGACGTATCTGATTTTGTATACAAAGAGGGGAAGTAAGATTCAAACGTAAATTTCTCAATACTCTTTGCACCCTCACCGAAAGTAGTATCAAGATCATGTTGGGGTAATGTTGTTCCTTGTGTTGGTAGCCCAAGTTTATAAGAAAGTGCTAAGGGTTTCGAGAATTTAATGTTTGAATCTTATTTCCCCTTTTACAAAATCAGGTACGTCTGTTTAAAAAAGTACTTGAGATTTGCATGAGCTCGTAATTTATACAAGCATGCATTGATCCATTTAAAGGGCGAACACGAAATTATTGCGACACCGAAAATGTCATGCCAATTTTCTTATAATGTTTAGAATCAAACCAAAATTTTTGGGTAGTTTTATACATATATTTACTTCAAAAATCAAACGAAAAGTTAATCGATGGAGCCTTGAGTGTAAAATTGAACGCATTTTCGCTTGATGCCCTCCATCAAAGTCTTTAAAGTGTCATCCGGTACCAGTTTCTCAGTTTTTTTTTCCATTTTCTTAACATGTCCTTCTCGTCTTTGACTGTCTTCTTGCTCTTCCGAAGTTCCCGCTTCATCATTGCCCAGTACTGCTCCACCGGGCGCAGCTCCGGACAGTTTGGCGGATTCATGTCCTTTGGAACAAAATGGACAGAATTGGCCGCATACCACTCCAGGACACTTTTAGAATAGTGACATGATGCCAAATCTGGCCAAAATAGCGGAGCTTCGTCGTGCTGCTGCAAGAACGGCAAAAGGCGCTTCTCGAGGCACTCAGATTTGTAGATCTCGCCATTTACTGTGCCCTTTGTCACGAAAGGCTCACTCCTCAGTCCGCAAGAGCAGATGGCCTGCCAAATGAGATATTTGGAGGCGAACTTCGACATTTTCTTCTTCTTAAATTTGTCGTCCACATAGAACTTGCTCTTGCCGGTGAAAAACTCCAACCCCGGAATTTGCTTAAAATCGGCTTTTATATACGTTTCGTCGTCCATCACACAGCAGCCATATTTTGTCTTCTCGTAGAGCTTCCGTGCCCGAGTTTTAGCCGTCGATTGTTGCCGCTCATCGCGGTTTGGGAAGTTCTGTACCTTGTATGTATGTAGTCCAGCTCTCTTCTTTGCATTCTGGACGTAGCTCTGCGACATGCCGATCTTTTTAGCCAAATCACGGCTTGAGACGTTGGGATTTGCTTTAATCATCCGCTTCACCTTTCCCTCCGTCTTTTTGTTCTCCGGTACCGGTTTTCTTCCAGCTCCTTTGCCGTGGTCCAACGTCAACCGCTCCTGGAACCGCTTCAACACTCTGGAGACGGTTGAATGGTGAATGTTCAACATTTTTCCCAACTGCCGGTGCGACAGGTCAGGAAATTCCAAGTGTTTGGAAAGAATTTGTTCTCTCGACTCGCGTTGGTTCACCTCCATTTTCGTTGAATCGAAAAACACGACTTCGAGTTTGACAGCATGTAAACAATACACATCAATGAGAAAGTGTGCAAAATTTGGTTGATTTTTACCCAATGGTAAAAAAGTTATGCCCTGTTGAATGTGTCGCAATAATTTCGTGTTCGCCCTTTATCAAACTCTAATTTGAAGGATTTAGACTTTATATAAAAGGAAATAAGTTTATATAAACTTATCTTAAGCTTTGAAATCGAAATTTGTTTACTAGAATGAGTAACAAAGTGCTCCACTTGATTTGTACCAGTATTGACATGGCCCTTTGCTCAATTTAAACTTGTGTTAAATTTTCAGTCTGTCGTAATATAATGGAACTAACAATACTTTCTCTTCATATTATTCTGTTGTCAAAATTTTCAAAGCCTAATTTCGATATGAAATTATTTCCTTCAATACAATCGTCAGCTTCAAGCATGTTGTAAAACAAGAATCATAGTTAGAATGTTGACTTTAGTGGTTTCTGATACCATATGTGAGGCTTTGGATAAAATTTGCATCTTCAAAGTACTGGATCTCATATCCATTATTTATATACCGGCCCGTTTCGCGGCCAAATAAAAAAATTGTTGATGCCAAAAATCGTGTGCACTTCGTGATATACACAATGCGGATAAAAGTTGTTAATTTTGAGATTTTGGACCATCAGAAATCTATGACCAGCTTTATTCAAACACTTTAAGATTAACTTGCGATGATGGATAACTTCTGCTAGTAACTTATAAATTATAATGTAGAAAAATAATTCAAGATTCTGGGCAAAGTCCCTGGAAGAAAATAAACTTTTTAACCATCCTAGAATGTTGTCGAACACTAATTGAATTTTTCAATCGATGGATTGATTCACAGATGGAAACCTCCGCCTTCTTCGCCGCATAGTGAATCAGAAGGTTCGGTCGACGCTTGAACAGATTCAACACCTTCGTTGCCTTCACCAGATCAACTGTCTTCTGTTTTCAGCTGCTGCCTGACCGCCACTGGGTCGTCTAGGTCTCCTTGCATGACTTCACCACCCGGGAGACCGTCGAACGATGGACTCCCAAGTGTTTTCCGATCCATCAGTAGGACGCAGTCGGTTTTTCGACGACGGCGCACATCATTTTGGCCGGATCTGCTCGTGTTCCGATGCCATCTCAATAACCACTTAACAGGTTTTGATGAGATTCTGGCAACGTAAACATTGCACTCTTAACTAGTTTCATTCAAAATTTGATCAATTTTTACCCACAAGGTAAAAAGTTTCACGTTATAGACTGTTTCAGAAATTATAAGCACACTTTCAAAATATTAAAAATGTGTTTTTTTAAGATTTCAATTATTGTATTTGGCAAATTATACTGGTGTTTTACATAACACTTTACTCTTCTTCAATCAAAATCTTTAATTATAACCGAGACATCTCATTTTTCCTCGAACATGACCCATAAGCACAGTTATTTTTTTATTTTATTTTTTTGTTGTTTCTGTATTATAGAGATTTTCAGCCTCGGGCTGGTTCATCTCCCTGCACAGTTATTATTATTATTATTATCATTTATTATAATTCATCCGTCTTTTGTGTCTACATGAATAAAGGAAAAACTTAATTAAATCAAAAAATAAAATTTAACAAAAAACACAACGTCTCTACTCAATACATAAAATATAACACTACAACATTCTTTGTATCCTGTTTCGGAACTTGTTGGATGATTCGCCGAATTCAAAAGCAGATTCCACTACCGAAAAAGTCCTAATAATTGCCGTCAGTGGTTCGTGGTAGCCATATGTAGTACGGTGATATCTTGGTTGCAACAAGGAAGAATTCCGTAACATTCGTTGAGGGACACGAAAGACCAGCTGTGATAGCAATTCCGGATCCACACTTGACGAATCCACTTCACCGTTTAAAAGCTTCGCGACGAATGTTGCCTGCTTAATTTTTCTTCTTTGCTCCAGAGTGTCTAAACCCAATAACAAACATCTGCTCGGATACGGCGGTAAATTGACAGGATCGCGCCATGGATAGTTTCGCAAAGCCAGCCTTACAAATCTCTTCTGTACCCGTTCAAGACGTAGAATCCAGGTAACTTCATTCCGACTCCAGACAACAGAAGCGTTCTCTAGTATAGGCCGGACTAGTGAACAATACAGCGCCTTTAAGCTGTGGGGGTCGGTGAAATCCCGTGCAATTTTGGAAATGAACCCAAGTTGACGATTAGCTTTGGAAATTATGGCTTCATAGTGAAGACGGAAATTCAGCTTCGCATCCAAAAGAACACCCAGGTCACTTACTTTATCAACTCTACGAAGCGGAATGCCATCAATGCAGTGGTCGAAAAGTATTGGGTCTTTACACGATGAAACGTCATCACAACACACTTTGGGATACTAACAATCAATATATTCCGACCACACCATTCCACAAACAGGTCCAGTAAAGTGGCACTACCATTTTCACCACTTTTGTCCAATTCTTTATAAATTTTTCGATGTCATCTCGATTGGCCGTGCCTCCAGACAATTTGGCGTATTAATGTCTTTCGGCACGAAACAGACATTTTCGCTTTTGTACCACCCTCGTGTGTCCTTTGCGTAATGATTCTAAATCAGTCCAAAATTTGACTGCACCATCATGCTGCTTGATTATCGGCAATAAACGCTTCTGAAGGCTTTGCACGATGTACTTCTGGGTTTGCACGCTAGATATTTGGCATTCGCATATTGCCTATGCCTATGCCTGAAGCCGATGGTTTCTGCTTATATGCATCCCTGATCTTCTTGTCAATAGCAGGACTCACAGGACTGGATTTCCGACCACTCCTCGATGCTTCTTCAAAAGTACATTCTTCTCCATATTTTCTAACTGCAGTTCGTAACGCTCCAACACTCACACCCTCTTCTTTGGCCAATTATCTTAAAGAGATTCCAGTCACAGTATACCATTTGTGCACGATACTTTTTCTCTGCTCCGGAGAAGACCACGCATTTTGAACGTCAACCATAAATTAACCCAAGCGAACACAAAAGTTTTATAACGGTTGAAAATACTTTTCTATGACTAGATTAGGTTATAACGAAGTCTTCTCAACATAAAATCATGAAGATGTGTAACTGGGGAAGTTTTCTTTTGATGCTTTGACGTACACAGAAATGTGTAACCGAAAGCACACAGCCAAAATAATTTGAGAAATTTCTTTCAATTCAAAATGACCGTTAAGTTGTTAGGTGTGCTTATAATTTCTGGAACAGTATATAATCATAGATTTTTTTTTTGAATTTTTTTAATGACAACACTGGAAGTGGAATTTTAATGCTAGTTCTGGAAAAGTCAATGGTGTTGTCGTAAACCGCAAGTCTGTCCCATCTGCATTTTCATCAAATTTGAGTAGCAAATTTTGATCTATTTTATAATGATATTCAATCTACGCTGTTTTACAATATAGTATGGTCAGTAAAATAATAAAAAATGAAAATCTGTTATTACATATTCCAAGTACCCTATCATGCAAAGCATCTGCATGAGAGTCACACTAAGGATTATTTGCAACCGCGTATTATTAAAGACTTTTTTTTTCACGCATTAGTGTTGGATAATGATCTACTTTTTCTCACCAAATTATCAGTTGCACAATGCACAACCATCCATTTTACTCTGATTCCACACGTAAAATATAATTGCGGAAGTAGTGCGATGTATAGCAGTTCTCACTCACTCAACAGCGCACTACTTCCAACACTATGTTCAACAGGTTAAGGGCCATCAAGGGCTGAATACCATTAGGCCAAATGCCACTGGGCCGAATAACACTAGGCCGAACGCCATAAGGCCGAAATGGTTACTAGGCCGCATGAGTATGTCAGATTTCATTTATTTCCTTTTTTTTTTAATTGTTCCCGGCCAAGAGGGTATACCATAATTATAACAAACCTTTTTACACAAACTGATAATGAAATAAATTTATTAAAGTCGTTTCCCTACCAGAAGGGTATAACATAAATATAACAAAACTATAACAAACCTTGTAACGACAAACTGAAACTAAAATAAATTTGTTAAAACGTTTTCATTTGAATAATTGTATAACATACTTATTACAAATAAAGATATAATTCCCTAGGAGGCACAATCTGCCTAAAGAAATAAATTAATTCTAACATTAGCTGATATGATTTTGCTACATCGTAACAAAACTGTTACAAAGTTTTTTTTTTGTTTCTGTATTATCGAGATTTTCAGCCGGGCTGGTTCATCTCCCGTCGTAGTTACTGAAACACCACTTTGGGCGTTTTTCATAACTTGCCCGGGTGTGAGATTTGAACTCGTTATTTAGGCGTGAGGGCTATGGATGTTACGCCGGGGTCGCCCCCTGTTACTAAGTTTGTTTTGTTTGTGTTATATCTATATCATAGTTTGCTCTAATTTCGTTACCGCTTGATGGTTTTTTTGTTACAAGTTCTGTTATTTAAACTACATTCGCGATCCAAATTCTAACAACCTCTGTTATAAAAACAGCGTAACTGAATAGCAAAACTTGAAATAATTTTTTGTTTCCTTTTGGTCGGAATCCTATGAAAATTTATTAGTTTCTTGTCCCGAAAATTACAAAAAATATTAAGTTCATTTATCAACAATACATATTAGAAAATTGAAAAAACTGAAAAATAATTTCATGCCGAAAAGCTGTCATAAAATACTTCAACCGTTCACTTTCCCAAATTTGACCTCATGGTTTTAGTTTATTCGGCCTAATGGTCCATTCAACCTAGTGACCCATTTGGCCTACTGGCATTCAGCCCAATGGCCCTATAATGTTTAAAAAAATGTGGGAACACACCTTAGACAAAGTTGTAGGACTAGTAACTGCCACATATTTTAAAAATCAGCTTCTGGAACGAATCCTCGGAAAATTAAGCTGACTAAATCAAAATTACTATTTTTAATACTGGTTGAAAAAATAGGCCAGGTGTTCTTCCCAAAAAAAAATGATATATGGTTATTGTTGATTACTTCCATTTTCAGTTAAAATAACTGACTCCACTAAACAAATTTTAGTGTAGAACCCAACCAGATAGAATTAGAAAATTTCCTTTGAAATATTCGAATTTTGCCGGGGGATTATTCATAATGTTAACTCCATAACGATCTAAAAAGCTGGACAACCCTCCATACAATAAAAATACCATCGGAAATTATTTACGTAATCTTTTTGACTTAATTATTCATGACATGTTTATTAGCAGTGCTTTGTTTCCTGGTGATTTATTATGATTTGAGATTTGGCAGCATTTCTAAAATTGGTTTTTAGAATTGCTTAATTACCTCGTAATCATTTATATCTTCTCTGAACAAATCCAAGCTACTACTTTTAAAATCGGTGTAGACATGTATACAGAAAAAATATAGTCGTTGTACGAGAAAAAAAATAACGGGTATTTAGAAATGAAAAATATCTGAAAACTCAGAGACGGTAAAGTTAAGCCAAACAATTTCTTCAAATTTCAACTTTTAGATTTCTGATGTATTGTGCAGTTTTGTATATGTTGTTGTCCGATGCATCCAATTTAAAGCTCTGCCTAGAGTTTTTAATTAAATTGATATCACGCTAATCCCATTTACCATTCCTCTCTTATTGGACCGGATATGAAAAAATCCAACTGACACAAGCAATCGCCTTCCAAACCCATGTATTGCAATAAACAATGTTAAAACATACGGTTATCGTGGCAAAAGGTGATTCTGGTGTTGCTGAGATCTCTTCCGGATGGGCAAACAGGTTTCCGCATAATATTGCAGTTCGCACTCGAAGCACAGATTTCAGTTCCAATGTGAGTTTTAATGCAAGCTCCTTTCACTTTTAGCTGTTTCCATCGCAAATGTTGATGCTGGCGATGCATTGTTTTTTTCTACATTCAGGGCAACTGGGCGCAATATTCAACTTGTCTCGTTGGACAATTCTCGTCGCATTATGCAGCTTGGAAAATTGAACACATGACAACGTTTGACGCATTTACCCTACCTACCTACTGAACTTTTCACATCGCGGGCAACAGCCTCTGATCGTAAAACAGGGCAGCATCAGCTACTGACGTCCGTTCGTATTTGGAACAGGAAGAATATAACCGGCTCGTTGCTGTTCGGACCGGTGTGGAATCGATGAACCCGTTTCATGTTGCCCTTATGCGGAACATTGAACTTGAATTGTGTCGGGAAGAGCTGGAACGCCCGCCCTTGACAGTTCGAAAAGAATGGGTACGTTCTCCGAGAGCAGAGTATTTTATGAGGGTTTGTAGTTCAGTAAGTAAAGATGTAAACAAGTCAATTGTTTCGATCAACTTCCTGTGACATTATTTAGAAAACCACTTCACGAATGTTACCGCTCAGGTGGACCCTGGATGAAATACTATTGCGTGGAGATGAATATTCGTGTTTTGAGTCTATAAATAAAAATTCAAAACCACATGCTCCAATTCATGAAGTAAGCAATGTTTCACCAAGCATGCTGAAAATATGCAGTGTGCATGTAAATCTCAAATTAAATCTATGACCCATTTCACGATGGTGTGGGATTGCAATTCTAGGCAGATTGTAATGCGTTCAGTTAAAAAAGTGTATTCGCGGAAATTGGCATACACAAAAATGTTCACGAAAACTCGGTTACCGAACACTTTTGAAACTGGAAGAAAATAAAGATCAATAAATAAGCTATGATTTATTAACGACACTTCGCACATTCGTGTGCATTCGTATTTGCGGTTGCGGTTACGGTGAAATGGCCGCTTCCTTCATCCCTTCTAGAACTTTAAATGGTGAAATATATAGTACAGGCAAGACTGTCTTCTAAATTCCATTTCTGAAGAATCACAAAGGTTCTACTCTATTTTTGCCTGATCTTGAATAAGACTTCGTTAGAAAATAAATTCTTATTTGCTTCAATCCTCCTCTGGTTTTCGAGCAAATTATGCTCAGCATTCTGGATCATTGCTGCTGGTTAGGATACAAAGATTCTTTGCGAATCTTGCCGAGAATTATCAATAATTTAATCTTACATAAGTAGTGAGACAACTTTGTTCGCTTTTTTAATCAAATTTAGTCAGCATCAGAAGCAATGTTAAAGTCATTTAAGATTTGGACTGAATGAAGTTCAGAATTCACAGTAGCCATGTTTACAAATCATACAGTGGCTTCAGGTTGATTGGGTCAAAATCCATTAATGGTCAATACGTTTACTGTTAAGCTGTATCACTTCGAATGTTACAGAACACAAATGTCAAAAATTACAGCATCCATAAAATTGCTGACCCGTGTGTGATGCAGTTTAGCAAACATAAGTTACTAATGATAATAACGCCACTAACCCACCAGTCATTAAATTTAACTTTGCAGTTTCTGAAGAAATGTGAAATTTCTTTTTTTTTTAATTCGATTCCACCACGAGATTTATTTTAGTATAC
Source organism: Aedes koreicus (assembly GCA_024533555.2). Taxonomy (NCBI): domain Eukaryota; kingdom Metazoa; phylum Arthropoda; class Insecta; order Diptera; family Culicidae; genus Aedes; species Aedes koreicus. The sequence continues at coordinate 115,239 of JAHHFK020002515.1, read as the reverse complement.
GCAGGCACATCTTAACCACGTTGCATTTTTCTTGCAAGTTTCTAAAACCGAAGTGCAATCTAGACTATTTAGAAAAGCTTTGATTGATGTGAAAATGTTCACATAAATTTTGTTTGTAAAAGATGATTTTACTTTTTCAATAAAGGATCTTGAAATCGTCCAAAAACAAACCTTTGAACAAATTGGTTTGTTTTCCACTACCCACCTGACGATAACTCTCATTAAAATATCATAAAGCAACATTTGATAAAAATGAATTTGACAGGCAACTGTTCACTAGCCTACTGAAACGATATTATTTTGGTCGATTAGCAGAAAAATCTTCAGTCTCTTAATGCAACATTGCTTTTGGCTAAAACTACAACATACTTGTAACTTGTAAACAATCATCTCTCTTTCCTAATCGAGATTGCCAACAAACAACAAACCGCTTCTATTATATCACCACCAAGCCGGAACAGCTGCCTTCGTTCGAAGTGGAGCACTCGGTTCGTAAAGGCAAGCGCAGAACCTGATAAAGTTATTCCGTGATCGTTATTATTGTTATTATTCTGTGCCTTTTTTCCTTTCACGCCAGAATAATCACAGTGTTTCTCTCATAAAGAGCAACCAGTCGTTCAGTGACCCGCGCACGATCCGCTTTCTTGTAGCGGCTGACTCTATCGGAAAAGAAAGAGGCGCATTTTAACTGAGACTGGTTGGTTTTCACCTTGAAGATAGTTGCCACTGCCTAAGAAGGAAGTGTGTGTAAGGTCATTAGGCCGAACGCCATTAGGCCGAATGGGACATTAGGCCGAGTTTTGAAAGATTGAATTTAGTATTTCATGAAATCTTTGGGAGATGAAACCATTGAGCCCAAGTATTATTTCAAATTTTAATTTTTTTTGTGAAGCTTTCTACAAGTCCAAATAATAGAATCGCCACAAAATCAAGTTTGTTACTTGGGAGCTTTGATTGGTGATTTTTCCTTCTTTCATTCATTAGTAGTTTCTTTTGTAATATTAAAAAAATCAGTCAATTGTTAAGCATATTTCGTGATAGATTGAATTGTTTGAGAAATGGCTGAACGATTGTTTTTGTCAACGAAAAGCTGCCTTAAGGGCATACGCTGAAGCATTCTCGACGGCAGCCATTTCCTCAAAATTTAGAATTGATATAACTCATAATCTGTACTTGATATTGAATATTTCATCACATCAGTTTGTATGCTTACTTGCTTTGAGCAATCTGCTGGAGTTAGATGCGATGTTCAATCACTAACAATCGAGATTTATCAATTTGAAATAGCGAGGTAAGTTTGCGAGACAGAGAGATAAAAGATAGGAAAAAATACATGGAGCAGCAATGCACTTTAACCTTGCTCTTTTCACAATTTGCACTCTCTCTCACAAAACTATCAATTCTATACTTTCAGCTAACATTCTATCATACTAATTTCCACCCTAAGTCGAAATATTCACATTAAGAAAACATCTTAAATGTGGATGTTACTCCAAAAGTTATTGACGTTCCTTCTTTAGTTTCGAAATTTGCTGTGACTAGGCAACCCCATCATACAAAGGTCCGAATGCAATCATCGCGAAAGGGAAACGGCCACGGCAGCGAAAAACCCCGATCTGAGAAAGCTCGATTATCGTTTGGAAACTGGTTAGATCCAAGCCAATTCCCATCGACGTCATTTGCGACAACTATCGAATTTGCCGTTGCCGTTCCGTTTGAAAATTAGGTCACTCCCCAGGACGTCACAAAACATCTGACAGATCAAATTTTGTTGTGAAATTATATAGTAAATTTAATATTAGAGTTGTCTGACGATTTATGTTGTTCTGTTTTTTTTTTTTTTTTTTTTTTTTTTGTATAAAATATTATTTTAACTAAAATGTTTTATTTTTGAAGCACCTTGAACGTGTTCAACATGACTTGGAAAAATCTGAAAAAAATTAGTTTCCATAACCGAAGTGCCACCCTGACACTGCCGTTCTCATACGGAGCTATCAATTCTATGTTTTCTCATCTTATCATAATAATGTTCACTCTTACGTTTTGTTTTCTTTATTTAAATGGAACCATCTGGAATTCTTTTACATTAGATGCAATAAAATTCTATTTTATCAGAGCGCAAATCGAAAACAAGAAGAAGAATATAATTCTCATTCGACCTGAACCATTCGGCCTAATGACCTATTAGGCCTAATGACCTATTCGGCCTAATGACCCATTCGGCCTAATGACCTATCGACCTTATAACCTATTCAGCCTAATGACCCTTTCGGCCAATTACCCGTTCGGCCTAATGGCCCATTACCGGAAAAGTGTAGAAAAGATGGACAGTCGCTTTTTGACAGCCGAGCTGTTTTTTTTTCTGTTCGGATTTTCTTTTTATTGAGGACTCTCCAAAACATATATGGAAGATGTTTCTATATTTCTGTCATCACTTTGCAATCCATCCTGCTAAATCGAAAGGTTGATGCGTGACTGAATTGGTTTGGAATGCTTGTATTTGTTATTAGACGTAAGAAAACATTATTTCGAAAAGAATTCAATCGATTTCCTCTCCAGTCGATTGATTCAACGTAGGATGAATCTAGGAACAATGGGATAAATATAGAAGCTGTAACCCTGTTTGAGGTCACTATTGGTTTTTATAAATCAATTTTTATTAAAAGAATGATTGATTTGAAATGATAAGTTGAACTAATGTTACGACTTTTTAAAAGGACGCCGTTCGCATCTAGAAAGAACTTATTTTAACGTGGCGGAATCCATTTTTGATGAGACAAAACCTTGCCACCCTAAATTCTGAATTTCTTGGTTTTGTATACGTTAATTTGAGATGAATGTCACGTCTTTTATTGCTCTCTTCAATGTAAACATTTATTGCTTTATATTCAACTTGATGGTCGCTAGGCTAATTTACTTGAATTTCCATAAATATGTTAAATAAACATTCCGATAGATTTACGAATGTGAAAAGCCAACACGTGGAAGACTTGCTGGGTGTTTTTGAGGAACAGGTTTTTTTTATAACTAACGAAATATCAATGTTATTTCCTGGTGACTTGTTTATGCAATTAAGTTCAATCGAATGCTTCCATTCGGAACCGGTTACCTCGTTTGATATTGCTTACCTCGAATCCACCGCGTCTGCTTCTTATCTATCATTTCAACCGCAGTTTTTCAACAATTCAGAATATTTCCAAGTGGCAACGATTCATGTAAGGTACGCTATGGCATCCCAAGTATAGTCTAACATTTTGATTTCACTTCACAATTGTCAAATTTGATATCAAATTTAGTTTGCATTTGCAGTTATCTTGGGTTTAGTTTTATTTGAGACAAGTAGTTTTAATTTCATTGTCCTAGTGGAATACTTTTTTTTTTCAACTCTTTATTTATTTCAAATTTTACATTATTTTACATTCATATATTAACCTAGGTGATCCTGCTAAGTAATTAACATTTCAACCTTATATGCTATCATTTATATCTAATTGTGTTAATATTATTTTTACTTTGTCTATTCAGTATTTTTAACAGGGTTCCTTTTGCCTGCGTGTAAGAATAATTATTGATTTCTTAAAACTAGTTCTTATCTATAGAGAGAATTGATCATTGCAATTGAAGACTGCAATGATTTTTGTCTAAAATTATGAATTATTTTGTTGGACATTTCTTCTAGAGTCTCAACGTTTGAAATTATATGTAATTCAATAGTACTGAACCAGGGTGGCAGTTTCAAAATCATTTTCAGAACTTTGTTCTGAATCCTTTGAAGTGCTTTTTTCCTAGTAGCACAACAACTAGACCATATTGGCACAGCATAAAGCATGGCCGGTCTAAAGATTTGTTTGAATATTAGAAGTTTGTTCTTCAAACAAAGTTTGGATTTTCTGTTTATAAGAGGATATAAACATTTTATATATTTATTACATTTGGCTTGAATGCCCTCAATGTGATCTTTAAAAGTTAATTTTTGATCAAGTATCAGTCCAAGATATTTTACTTGATTTGACCAAGAAATTGGAACTCCGTTCATAGTGACCATATGACTATTACTTGGTTTCAAAAATGCAGCTCTAGGCTTGTGTGGGAATATTATAAGTTGAGTAAGGAGAAATCTTCCATTTTTGAAAATAATCTGTAAAAATGTCCAAGCTTTTTTGTAGCCTCCTGGATATAACACGAAGACTTTTTCCTTTAGCGGAAATGCCTGTGTCATCAGCAAAGCAAGATTTTTGACAGCCCTGAGGTAAATCAAGGAGATCTGAAGTGAAAATGTTATGAAGTATTGGCCCTAGAATGCTACCTTGAGGAACACCAGCTCTGACAGGCAATTGATCAGATTTAGAATTCTGATAATTTACTTGCAAAGTTCTATCAGTTAAGTAGTTTTGAACTAATTTCATGATATAAAGCGGAAAATTGAACTTTTTCAGTTTCGCTATCAAACCTTCATGCCAAACACTGTCGAATGCTTTTTCTATGTCTAGAAGAGCAACTCCAGTGGAGCAGCCTTCAGCTTTGTTTGAACGAATTAAATTTGTAACTCTCAAAAGTTGATGCGTAGTTGAATGCCCATGGCGAAATCCAAACTGTTCATCAGCAAAAATTGAGTTTGTATTGATGTGAAGCATCATTCTATTCAAAATTATTTTTTCAAAAAGTTTACTTATTGAAGAAAGCAAACTGATTGGTCGGTAACTAGAAGCTTCAGCCGGATTTTTGTCTGGCTTCAAGATAGGTACGACTTTTGCATTTTTCCATTTATCTGGAAAGTATGCCAGATGAAAACATCTGTTAAATAGTTTTACAAAGTTCCTAGTGGAATACTCATTTTGCTATCAACATGATAATAATTACAGCAAATTGACTTTTCAATTTCTTCTCACTGATCACAGGATTAGTTTTCAATTTGATGTCACCGAAATACATTTTTGTCCTCAATTTTGTTCTTTTAACCGTTAAAACGACCAAAACGACAGCAACCTATTTCACAACCTAGACAACAATAGTTTTCTATTTGATGTCAAACTCTACTCGGGAAGTAGAGGAATATGGTTTGTACAGGGACCTGACGGGCTGTCATTATCCTGTAGCTAACACCTCTTACAACCAACCGTCAAAATATTCATTGTTTGTAATACTGGCGTTCGTACCCGTAGCAACAAAGTCAGATGCGCCTTATACAAAGAAGGCCCGTGACATGTTGCATTCTGTCAAACGCTAGTAAATAGGATAGGGTTGCCAGGTCCCTGGGTTTGTAACTATCCGAGCTAATTGCACTGAATAGGGTAACTGTTCCCATATTAATCTCACGTTCCTATATTCATCCTACGCTGAATCAAGAGAATGGATTTACTCTCTCCATTTCATTTCTTCTCGTAATAATGTTTGCTTGCGTTTAATAACAAAGGAAAACGTAAGCAAACTGTTCCACTCGCGCGTCAATCCTTTGACTTATGTCATTTTCGGTTATTGCCAGTGCGGAACTGGGTTCGCCCTAGGTCCGCCCTAACAGCTGTCAAAACGTTTTTTTATTCGACCGGGTCGGATCTGGATCCGCTGACTCGACTCTAGATCCGTTTTAGTTTGGTAATTGCTAGTCAGAGTCAGACCTGACCCAGGTTTAAAACCGAAAACGACATTAGAGAAGGATGAATTGTGAAAAAAGAGATTAATATAGGAATATCTTCCCTATTTATTTGTTCGGTGTACCTCTACTATAAGACTAAAACTCAATCGCTGCAGGTGCAGCAACAAAGAAACGCCATGCTGGAGGTAAGGCTCGATTCCCGGAGTGGTTTAGGGATTGTTCGTCAAAAAAAATTCTCGACTCACTAGAGTATGATTTTACTTGCCTCACGACATTTTAATACAAAAATGATACCTGGCATCGCGCTTAACCGAGCTCTTAATAAATAACTGGAAAATGCAATAAGAACACTAAATTAAGAGCAGGCTGTAAGCTAGTTGTGACAAGCAATAGAACTTATATGCCAAGAAAGAAGAAGTACAGGCTTAAAACCCCAAGTGTTGTGCAAATGATGATCCCATAATATGACTCATAAGCAATGAGTTCGTCACGGTTTCTTTCACGCTGTCACGTGCCTTATTATTCCGTTGAAAATATTGTAACATGGACGACCTTAATTTCCCCATGTAATCCAACGGACTGGCATAGCGTAATGGAAAATGAAAGTGTAATTAAGTTTGACTACGATTAGTATATCAATGCGTTTTACTCATTGTTGCCATATTCGATCGTTATTACCGAACAATAATCTGCTATCTAAACGAAACTCGTTGCGTGTGCAGAATAAACAAAATGCGTTAAGTTGCTGGTGAAAATAACTTTGACGTCATCGTTTCGCAATTTGGGCGCCATATGGCGAGTAGAAGTGTCTGCTTTGCTGCTAATTTGCTTACCCGCTGACAACACGATAGCTTCCGAGTAGATTCCACTGTCCGGCCCCGGAGATCGGAGCGGATGACATCTCACACGAGACGAGACAATAAATAATTCAATTTAATGACATTTTCCCTGCTTCAAGCTGACATTCGTTAGTTACGCTCGTGGCGGCGTGGCTGGTTTGTAATGCGCGGCCAAATTGATATGATAACACTATGGATATGTATTCCATTGTGTCCCACTTCACGGTGCCAGTCGAGACACACTGGAAAATTGGGTCATTCAGGAAACTTAGCTGATCGTTCAACTCATTCAAATACTGTGTGTCGATGACGTTTAACAATGAATAGACGCCGGTCTCTAATCATTCAAGTTCTCAGCGTAACCATAATGGTACTTGACATTATCATCATCATCATCATCAACATCATCATCATCATCATCATTTTTCTAACAGTAACATCTAAATGGGTATTATCAATACTTCCTGGATGGGTGCACTTGCCGCTGAAACTACCATTATTCTTCTTATTCGCCGTTCTCTGTCCGTTAGTGGGTTACTCTCATATCAACCAACGAGATAATCTTAGTTCAGTAAGGAAGCTGTATATAGATGACGTGCAATGCGTACTACTGGGAAAATAGGTCAGCAATAGTTGAAAACACTGGTCATGTGCTATGGGATTCGTGTATTGCGGATGGCAGAATCAAATTAACGTTCATTTAAATTTTCTTTTTACGACTTCTGCGCACGTCATTAACAGGTTTTTAAACCTCACTTGTACCATTTCTTTCTATGTGAGATTAGTGAACCGGCGACATTGTAAAGAAATTTGTATGGTGTTAACTTTTTTTTTGAGTGTAGTTGAATTGCGACAAATTTAGCCGGAATTTGACTAATTTGCTTTTGACGCTTTAATATTTAGTCCAGAAAAAAAAACATTAAGGTTTCTTAAGAGCGAATGTTCTTCCGAATATTTTCATGATATTATAATTATTTGTGGATTAACAAGTGACCATATCTATCCAATAGGGGATCAATCCAATCTTTCTCTAGGAAATCATCGTAGGGGAATAACTGGGCGTGTTTCATTGCCAAACAAAACTAAAAAAAGAAGCTATTGTTTGCGTTCGTTAGTCATACGTCGTTTGTTCTTGTTAAAATCAATGTTGAAATGGGTTAATAATATTCAAGTGTTTGCAAGAGTACAAAATGACTATGATCTTTGAATCTTTTCTATAGCTAAGCCTTTTACAATCAACAAACCCAATTCAATGGATTTATTTCAGAAATGGTATAGATTAGGTTTAATGATGGCATTTTGTTAGGTGACACGCAATACGAATGTTTCGTATAATTTATGAGGCATTTGTATTATGTATGTATGTAAGTGTTTTCAATCTAACACCTATTTGCAACTATTCTTTAAGTGACCCTTGAAAGCATCTTTAATCCGGGAGCTATCAATATGATATCAACTGGATAAGAGTACTGCAGCACACTCCCAGATTTGGCAATGTAAAATTAAGAAACCAGGCACGCATTAAGTATTATTTGAAAATATGATTTTTATAATATATTTATAATCAGATAGATCTCATCAAAGGCAAAACTGAAAATTTTCGATGTAGTTTTTACTAAGTGCTGGTGTTACCAATACTTTCGGTACCTTTCCAAACAAATTACGTTTGTGCTTTAGTAATTAACTGAGCGATGAAACCGAAGTCAACAGTCTGATGAATTTATGTCTCTAAAAAATCAAAAGAGATTACGTCACGAGTAAAATTCATTATTTTTAAGAGTGTATAAACCAAGACGAACAAAACAAAAAAAAGTCATGTTAATCTACCGACACCATTTCTTTTTTTATTTATATAGATTCGATTTTCTAATTCAATCATTAGTCTCCGTGCAACTGGTATACCATGATATCAATATGTGCTAAACCCATCCATCTATCATTAAGTCCACAAGGCCCTGATTATGATACTGATAGCGTCAGAGTCGACCTTTTTAGAAGCTACATGCTGTCGCAGCGAAATGGGAAACTCGTGGCGTTGGAATTCCGATGTAAATATTAACTAACAACGAAAAAACAAACACGGTAGGGTCTTCTCCAGTATTGGCGTTTACACACATTAGTGTGGTCCATTGTGTGCATGGAGAAACGTAAACTCTATTTTGAATTAATTTGGGTACCAAACAACTGTTTCAAACTTTTGGACGATTGGATGTAGACTTTCCGTATTTCGATTTTAATTTGTATGGGAATTAATATGAGTAAACGTACCTTTCTTTTTTGGCATTTTCATTCCTAGAAATCATAATTTTGATTGTACTAAACTAAGGCGCTGTAATCTATCTGTACCAAATCTAGAGAATTTCTGCCTGGTACAAAATTGATCAGATTGTTAAATTGTGTTATTTGACATTAGGGAAGATCGATTAATTATGTCACGCAGTAAGGGGGAAGGGGGGTTTGGGAAAACGTGACAATCCATACAAAAAAATTTGAAGGATACAAAAAACGTGACAAAGGGGGGGGGGGGGGTTATAAAAAGGCACTTTTTGCGTGGCATAATTAAAGGACGTTCCCTTATAATTTTTGTGGAGCTTTAGCTTCCACGAGCTACCTAAACATTTGGAACTGGTTGGTACCTACTGAAGCGTCCGTTCGTGTCGACCGTCAGAGAAGTAAGAGAAGGAGCCGAGTTGGTTGCTAGCCTACTTCGGTGCTTTCGGAAGCTTGTGGCAGAGGGTGGCTGTCACATGATGCGGGTTACAGCCCATGGAGCAGTGAGCGACTAACATCTCTAATCGAGAGATATCGATACCGCACAATTTTACTCCATTTAGCAAAGATAGACTGCAGCGCTATCTTAGGGGCAAGTTTTGGAATTAATATTATAATGTCAAAAGACGACAAATGGCATACCGAGAAACTTTGAACAAGACGGCAACTCTTTAGAGCTTCATTTGGCAAAGATAAACTGCAGCGCCATATCTAAAGCAAGATCTGTAACTAATGTGATTATTTAAAATGTCGTCATTTTACATTTTCAAGAACTTTGCTGAAGACGGCGACTCTCTAGAGCTTCTTATGGCAAAGATAGACTGCAGCGCCATCTTTGCATCAAAATTTGGAGCTAATCTGATGATGTCAAATGGCTACATTTTATGTTCCATACAACTACAACTACAAGCAAAGATAGACTGCAGCGCCATCTCTGCAGCACAATGTTTTATATGCATTTCTATTAACACAGCCAAACTAAAACTTCCTTCACTTTGTAGCAGATTCCCGGGGGACAATGTTACCGGAACCAGTTTTTTTTTGTTCGAATGCATTTTTGAGACCAGAACCTTTCAAATGGTGTATAAACATTGACTCTAAGTCTTAATCTCGAAACTCTACGAAGGCTTGAGATTGATATTGACCCTAATGTCTTATGTGTCACTTTTTTGTACAACCACCCACAACTGATTTAAAAAAAAATTGTTTATGCAAAAATGAAGAATTTTGTAAAATATTAAAATTCAGAAAATTTCAGCCCGATTGGTTCAAAAATAAAAAAAGATAGCGTACATTGAAGTTGCGCCATGGGTCAGAATTGACCCCAATATCTTAGGAAGGTTAAGGTGGCTATGTATTTGTAGATTACAATAGTATTTTCTTATTGTCAATTAGTTGCTTGTCAATTTTTGACACGTACATCTTGCTTAACCACTTCTTTTATAAAAAGATTTTCGAAGAAAACCTGAAGTTTATCTTCAAGCTTGGCTGCAAATATTCCGGATCATAAACCATCTTTTCGGTTATCAAATCATTCAAATTATGTGCATTCACAAAAACCAAACCCGTTGTGTTTTTCTTTTCTGTGGCATTAATACTCACCAGAATTAATTTCCATCATTGACAAAGTTACGTTCGGTCTGTGCAAAGATTGTTTACAAATTAATAGGTGGAATCTTGGGGGCATGAAGATATCAGCTGACGAGCATTGTTGCCAGCTCAGGGAAGAATATTATTTCTATCAAAAGTGTTGCTCATGGCAGATTATGTTATGTAACATAATCTGACTTACAGATTATGTCACATAACATATTAAGCATTACAGGAAGGCCGTACAAATGAAGACTGAACTTCAGCAACAATTTCCGGTGAGATCTATCTGATTATAACTAAATTTGAACGATACTGCTAAATACGTGCCATCGTCAAAACAATATGCTTTGATGATGGAAGTGTATGCGTAATGCTAATATCCATTTGACTGTGTTTATGCGGGGCTTGTTGTAAGTGAAAGTGACCTCGGAATGGACGTGAGTAACCAGGCATTCTGAAATGGGTCACCAAACAGAGTTATCACCTTCCAACTCCCGGGCTAAAAATGTTTGTCATGTCGACAAAATTTCTTTTAACTGCAAACATTTTTCTTCCATAAAAACACTACCAGACGGTGGGTGTTGGATTGTACATACACACAATACACACAAACATACAAAATTTGTATCCGTGTAGAGTATTGATTCATGGTTTTAACTAGGGCAAAAACGATCATGGTTTGAACTATTTTAAAAATCATCAAAATCAGGTTCTTCTACCAACAAACCTAACCTGCTCTTACGTTAAGTTAATTATACAATACAAGGACTTTTGAAAACAATGGATTCTAGCAGCATAAAAAGGTATTTCAATAATGCATGTTGTTTGCCTTGATTACAGCCATGAGAGCCAAATTTTTAGATAATGCATAAAACAGGATACAATACTCACTAAGCTAAATAAATAAATTTTCAGCAAACCCTTATAAAGGCCTACAATCTAAACACATTAATATATTTATAGATAAATTTAACCCATCTTTGATCAATCTTTTAAAGATGATTTATAGCATGGTTTGAACTAAAAAAAACCATGGTTTCAACTTGGAGTTTGCCTTCACCAGGAGTGCTGTGGTTTGTTTACATCAGTCGGAGGCAATATTAATCAATTCTCGAGTACTTTTTCAAATAGACGTAAGTAACATTTGGACGAAGATGAGAAAATCAGCATTGAACTTTTTTGAGTTTATTTTTATTCCTATTTGAAAACCGGACATGTTCATCCCAATTAAATGCCACTAATTGACACATTGGTAAAAGATATTGGATCACTGTGCTTAAAAACTACACTAGGAGTGAAAATTCAAGCTTCATTTAGAAAAATGTATCTTACAACGGTCTGCAATCGAAAAAGATAATACGTCATTTTGATAAGTCAGTATGATAGATGGCATGTTACTTGCGTCAAAATGATACGCCATTCTGCGAATGACAATGTTGTTACGTCGAAATATTACGTCAAGTTGTCATATTTCACACAGATACGTCGAATTTTTTAAAATGACGTAAAATTTTTTTCTACAACAAAACGTTGTAAAAATATGTTTGCTAAAAAAAATCAATTTTTACTGAAAAAAAATCCAAATATTTAACCTTGTGGAATAAAGACTTTTAATAACGAGTCGTTAAGGTGCATCCAAATGGTATAATAATGTTTCGCAGTTACTTTTCAACACAAGCGATGTATCTACCATTATTCCCAAAGAGTGCAAAAGTGATTTTACACCGTTTTGAAAAAAGTTAGTTAAATCTTCCAAGAATAATCCATCAGAAACTTCATCAAACAAGAGCATATATACTTGATTTTTCAACAACATGCCATGAACAACGCGTTTGTTTACATTTTGTGACTTACGTCCTTTTGAAAAAGTACTCGAGAATTGTGCACCATTGCTGCACATCAATTTTTGATAAATCCGTTCTCAAAGCAGCAGTTTCGACTTATTCTCGACAACTTATTCAAAACGACGTATCTGATTTTGTCAACAAAGAGGGGAAGAAAGATTCAAACGTTAATTTCTTGAAACCCTTTGCACTTTCACGCAAAATAGGATTACCAACACAAGGAATAACATGTTCCTAACATGAGTGGGGGGGCTGAGAGTTTTGAGAAATTTACGTTTGAGTCTTTGTTCCCCTCTTTGTTTACAAAATTAGATACGTCGTTTTGAATAAGTTCTCGAGATTTTGTGTGGTTGGAATCAACAACATTGACAATCTTTGTAATGCGGTGGAGCTCATTCGCAGTGCTTCGGTATCGGTTTGTCGAGTCCACAAGGAATATGGTATACCAAAATCAACATTGAGCTGTAAAATTCGAAGCAAGCGTTCTAAGATACACGGCAGTGAGTCGACTCTGAGTTCAAATCACGAGTATCGGCTTGCAGAATAGATTATTCTGCATCGCTGCGATGGAACAGCATTCTTAGTTTTGCATTAATTACCTTCAAACTCGAAAAAGTTAGTATGATTTCTAATTCTGCTATGCATGACCCTAAAAAATCGTCGCGGGGAGCACCTCGTCTGTTTTTAGTCGTGATAAACGACATTAGCGATGTGATAATTAGCACACATAGACAATTGTCTAACAAACAAGTCAAAATGATAAGGTTCCTTGCTTAGCCAAATCCGGATGTTATTGAACGATGATAGGGTCGGTACAGATTCCTCGTTCCCAGCAATGAAGAAAATCATATCAATTCATAATCCTTTTTACTGCAAGCAGAGTGAGATTGCTCAATCCCACAATCAAAACGTAATTCAAAGGGACAAAAAAGATCGTCGATGGCGGGAAAAAATATCTTATCGGTCGAATGCACTGAAACGTTAAAACTATATTGTGAAACACGCACTGCCCATAAAGGCATAACAGTCCTATCAACATAAGAAATCAAACAAGTTGTGCCAAACAGTTATGCCTTCATGAGCAGCGCCAATCTTGACTAATTTCCAATATCCTTCACCAAATAAGTTGAGAGCAAAGGAAATTGGAATAATTACCTAAGGCCAGCAGCAGACATAGTGTTCTAAGAAGTACTGTCTGCTTATTCATCGTTACGATCTAATATCTGAAGCTCTTCGGACGCAATTGGTGTTAGTTTTCTTACTCGTTGCAACAAGTCAACGGGAACGACTCTGTCTCCTGGTGTATCCGCCACAGTCGAGGCGTAATTTCCCGGTTTAATTCCCGTTAGTCACCGCCAACAACTGATGTGCAGCTAGGTCTCTCCTAACCTATTAATCTCGGTCTGGTTCCAACAATCACTTGCTTTATTATGTTGTGCAGTTTTCTTCTTTTTGCGAAGCGATAATTTGGAATTTTTAATTAAGAGCAGTTCTGTGTATTCACTTTTCTTAAAGCACCACGAATGACCGCACCAATCATAATTCAAACCGCTGCCAAACGGCCGGCACGAGAACTATCCGCCCATTGGATCCGACGCCTGAAACGATTATCAAGGTCAGGCACTTTGGAATTGCTTTGCTGTTCCTTCTCGGTTTATTTTTCTACTATTTTATTTCCATTCGCCAGTTGCTTTCTCTCTGTACTCATCACCCGGTTGGTATTCCGTTCGGTTGCGGGAGAAAGCTTATTTCTCTATATGCACTCGATTTCTTCTCACTCTTTGTTGACTTTGTTGGGTTGCACCGTAATGTATACTTGCATTGAAGTTTCAACTACATTCATCACTCACTCATGCCTCTTCAATCGGATCTATTCTGCTCACCGGGCGTGCCGTATATACAAACAATAGCACTCCACTTATGATATCCCAATACACCGCTAAGACTAAGTATAAGGTGCCTGTTGTAAATCTATTTCCGATGAACTAATCTCGTCGCCCGGGATTAATCATAACAGATTTCAGCAAACATGGCTGGCGCTAAACTGTTCTCCGTAACTCATCATCGGCAACCTCGGCAGCAGGACAACAAAGGCAAACGTGTGTACAGTTGAGAGATGAGATACATCACCAGACTTATTCGAGCATGCGTTGCACTCCGTCTGGCGATTAAATACACGTGGGTGTTCCTCTTATGACACACAAAGTTTTCGCGGAAAGACTGTTGCTCTGTTATGATCGAAACTGCTCGCCGCTGTTATCGTTTCGAATGCTGGGTTCGTACTGAAATGCGTGCTCCTATGCCGGCGCAAGTCTCGCTCGCTCCGTTTGTCTCAAGTGGCCAGAGGGCTGCAATATAGGAATAGGGAAAAAGCAAAGACGGCAGAAGGCGAATCAAACATAAAAAAGCACAATGCGAGAAAACCAGTTGAGAGAAAACGAAAAAGGGAAACCATTTCGCATTGACTGTTTCCATTATGGCGCACGGCGATAGTGACGAACTCTACCCTAGCGAACTACCCGAGAAAAAGTGATACTGATTAATTGAAATAAAATGCTAACGCAGAAATATCAGTTTAATCAGTGATGTATGGCATAAATCCATTGCATGCTTAGTAAAGACTGCCCCAGAAAGTATGGACGCACCCAGTTTTCAGTAAAAATACTACACAAGTGTTGGAAATTCAATTTTTATTAGATATACTGTAAGCATTAGAGTAGCACATCAGGTTAGTGTTCTCAATATTTGCAATCTAGCGATTGTATGCTAGCAGGCGCAGTTTCTTGCGAACGTTCTTCAGTAGAGACTTCTTAGCGACAAGTTTCGACAGACAGGAGCCGCTGTCCGGTCCCGTTCTCGGAAAGCGAACAAACAGCACTTCCAATCACGGCAACTTCTAATTCCGCCTACTACGATCTACTGCAACTACATCGCTTCGGTCTTCCGTTTCCGAAGGCTAGCACATCCTCGTCATTCACCGGCTACGTTCTGCGTTTCACCACACCAAGACGAGCACTAAGCCATTTCCCGAGCGACCAAAACCAAACCACAGACCCGATTAGCCAACGCACAACCCCAGCAAAGCAAAAGGGCAGCCGAGGCTCCACCAGTGCGGAAGCTTTACCCACACCGGAACTGACGGACAACCCACGGCACCCCAACGCGACTGGACGAGGGACGGACAAGGGTTTAGATTCCTATCCCCCTAAGAACAACGTTGGAATCACACATTCAAGAAAAAAAAAACCTTAAACGATCGAGGCACCATCGAAACGAACCTACGCTTCCAACTAGACCGTACATTTAATTACCTACGCAAACATCTTCATTTCGGTTACGACGTAACTTGCGACATAACAACAAGCGCACGCATAACCCCAGAGGAGCCAAAGGGTAGCCGAGGAACCGTCAGTGCGGAAGCAAAAACCACACCGGAACTGGCGGACAACTCCCGGCACCTCGACGTGATTGGACGAGGGACGGACAAGGATACCAAGGATACAAGGATAGCGTGGGATACCAACACTAAAAAAAGCAAACTGAATCTGAAGAGCCCGTTCATCCGGTAGCAGAAACACACCAAGTCAACACGGAACGTGCAGAAAACATTCCGTACGGTACTAAGCGCCGAAACTGTGCAAGAAATGTGAAGAGTTGCAATATAAAGTCGCCAACATTGGCACTGCAATGAAACATCAATGGATTCTTCAACAACCTCACAGATTTGGAACTTCTTATATAAAACACAACACCCCTCGTAATTGCAATTCAAGAAGTGCATAGGGCAGACCCCGATGCAATGCGCAAAACAACGCAAACTTCGAGGACAGTACGAATGGATTCTGAAAAGTGGAGCAAACTCCTACCAGTCGGTCGGACTTGGAATCCACAAATCAAATACCTACACTAACGTTACTCCCCCTTCCGATCTTATTGCCGTGGCAGCTAGAGTGGACTCCCCCTTCCGATTACGGTTGTCAGCATTTATGTTCCCACTCCAGATCGCGAAAACATCGAGCAATGACAATGACAATGTCCCTCCACCACACCTAGTGCTGGGTGAGTTTAACGCACATCACGTTAGCTGGGGTTCCCGGAGAAATAACACCAAGGGATCAGATATTTTTCGAGTCTCGGAAACGAAATGACGGGTCAAACACATTCCTACGGCCGCATACGAGTTCAGCAATCGACGTATCCTTCGCCAGCGAGCAGCTTGCCGGTCGCCTACAATGGTCAATTGCCGACGATCCCTTGGGCAGCGACCACCATTCCACGTCAATTCACTGCAATTTCACCGCACCTAGAACAACAAGACGTCCCCGATGCCAATATGAGCTTGCCGACTGGCAACTTTTCGAGAAGCTTATCGAAACTAATTCCATACATGTCAATTCATCGCTGGAGGAGCTCACAAATCCATCCTTACAGCAGCCTCAGAAACCATCCCAAACACGAGCCCAAACGCAGGGCACTAAGGTGGTGGTCACCCGAAACAAGAGACGCAATAAAAGCCCACAAAAAGCCCTAAGAAAAAATAAAACGAACACCAAAGATCCATCCAGACAATAGCTATGGACTACTGGTTGAAACGCAACGCCTGCTGAGATATAATCCGCACTGCCAAGCGCAAGACGTGGGACGACTTTTTGAGCGAAATAAACAACGAAAGCACTTCGTCCGAACTTTGGAAAAACGTAAACCCATTGCGAAGGAAACGGAACAGCAACGGAGTTGCAATAAACATAGGAGGGAGGCATCGTCACCAGGAATCACAAAAAAATCGCGGACATCTTCGGTAAGTCTTTCGCCGAACTCAACGCACGCAGCGGATACAGGCACAACTTCACTTAACTCGATAAGTTTTTGAATACCGTTAAATCCATACAACCCCCTAACAACCGACTTGACGATCCCATGGACAAACTCTTTTCTACGGCCGAATTGACTTTCGCGTTAGACCAGCGGGAATGGAAAATCCGCCGGTTCCGATGAAATCGGTTATCCACTCCTTCGCCACCTTCCCCTCATCGGTAGAAAAGTCCTACTAGAAAGCTACAACCGAATTTGGATCTGTAGAACTTTCCCCGAGCAACGGAGTCATCCCCATTCCCAAGACAGACTCAGTGCGGACCGAACCTAACGGATACCGGCCTATCTCACTGACTAGTTGTTGCAGTAAAGTTATGGAACGGATGGTCAACCGAAGACTTATGCAATTCATCCCGAACAATGACCTCCTCGATCATCATCAACACGCTTTCCGCCAAGGATATAGCACAAGCTCCTACATCACTACCCTCGGCCAAGTTTGGTTGCTCTGGACCTTGCGAAGGCGTATAACCGTACTTGGACTCCCGATGTGCTAACCACGCTGGCAAGTTGGGACATCAGGGGCAATACCTTCGCCTTCATTCGTAACTTCTTAATGTACAGAACGTTTCAAGTGTGCATCGGAAATACGAAATCAGACTACTTTTTAGAGCAAACCGGCATTCCCCAAGGTTCCGTATTGGCGGTAACCATTTTTCTCATCGCTATGAATGGAGTATTCTAATCATTATCAATAGGACTATTTATCTTTGTATTCGCTGATGACATCGTAATCCTTGCCACAGGACACAACCCCAAATTGATTCGCTTTAAACTACAATGCGTAATCGTGAAAGTACACGCATGGGCATCATCCGTCGGTTTCGATCTTTCGCCTAAAAAGAGCAAATTCTCCCATCTCTGCTCGGGAAAACACGCGAGAAAGAATCTTCCTAAGATCGATGGAAAAGAAATACCATTCGAGCCGACGATTCGCGTGCTTGAAGTATACCTAGACCGACACTTGAGCTTCAAACCTCACTGCGATCGCACAAGGAAGCAATAGAATGAAATAGTGAACTTGTACATTGAAGATGTAAAGCTACTCCCAAGCTCCATCTATGTGGTTCTCTACACCCAAAATAAAATTCACATAATCAGTGGAAAATATCCACTAGAAATTCACTTAACTATCATGTGATTCAGGAAGTGGAAAATGCTTTGCAAAACCACGTGAATCTTAGGTGTCAAGTGAAATGCAAATGATTAGTCAAGTAGAATTTCTGTTTCTATGTGATATTCATGTAGAAGTCACTTATTTTAGTGTTGGAAAATATCTACATGTGTTTCCAGTAGTAGCTAAGTGAAATATTTTTTCAGTGTGTGCAATTACACTAGTTCTGATCAAAAACGGAGTAGCCACTTCGAAACGCAAGGTCTTTTTTCAAAAAAAAATCACATACACTTTTTATGCGATTTCAAAAGGCGTACCGCTGCCAGCTCCTTTTTCTGGTCTGAAGCCCCTTTTTGCGTACAGATTTCGGTAAATCTTCAAGAGAACATTTTTCTCCAAACTTCTTAACAATCTTGAACACTGCAGATTTTAGTGCACTTCACGCTTTTTGCCAATTCTCGAAACGACAACTTTTTGGAAAACCATTTGTGCAGAATTAATCTGCGAGTTGATAAGCTGATCCAACCCATCGTTCGAAATTTCTCACTTTTTTTTCGACTTTTCAAGTGTGCTGCAATGCAATGTAAAAACAATATTTTTACAAACTGAGCGGAAGTTCACAATTTTTCGTTAAGTTTTAAAGGCCGGACAGGATAAATACTTTGTCCATTCACATCAAAATCCGGACAAAGTATTTATCCTGTTTCTTAGTCAAATCACTACGAACTGGAATGAAACTTGTTAAATATGTACATAACCAATACATAGACAAACGTGAATCACACACATTGTTTACAAAAGCGCATTCTGTATTCAAGATGGCGCCGTCTGAACTAGCACGCAGGAAATCTATCTTGCACAAATATTTGGAAAATCCCAATTCTACTGTTCGAGATTCATCGCAAAATCGTTAAATGTGCCAAAATCAACTGTTGCAGATGTGATTAAACGTTATAAAGAGGGTCTTACTGTCGAAAGGAAAGCTGGAAGTGGTGGTGAATATGGACGAAGCAACACAAGGAATGAGAAAAGAGTCCTTGCTGCTTTTCAGGCAAACCCGAAGGTGTCAACACGGACAGTTGCGGAAAAAGTGCAAATTATGTTTTGGGCCACACCTTTTTCTGGACCAGTGTGCATTGTGGCTCATAGTTTTTTTTTTCAATTGCACCTTTTACCTTTTAAGCTGTGAAAGGTTTAACTTAGTGAGTTTCTTCCGATTTTCTTATAAGGTGTGGCCCATTTAGTATTGGAACAAACATTTTTGATTCTTACAGCGACCCTAGTGGTCGGATTTGTAAACTATGACATCTTATGTGTTCTCTATAACAATTACAACATCAGAAGTTTTTTTTCGCGGTGCAGTTCGAACGTGTTTAAGAGAAATACAAAATGGAAGAAGAAAGAAGAAAAATAATTGTGCGCAATCATTTGGAGAACCCTTCGTGGTCTGGGACAAAACTTGCTAAAGTGTTGGGTTTTCCCCGAAATACCGTGTGGTGTGTTTTGAAAAAGTACAGAGAAACTTTGTCGACGGATCGCAAGCCTCAAAGCAAGCGTCGGGCGGGGACTGTCAACCCGCAACTGGGGAACAAAGTCATCAAGAACATTAAGGCAAACCCCAATATCTCAGACTGCGATTTGGCCAAAAAGTTTCGCGCCGCACGCAGTACCGCGCAACGGATTCGTCTCCGGGAAGGCTTCAAGTCATACCGTGCCTGTAGACAACCAAATAGTGATCAAAAGCAGAAAAATGTGGCCAGAATCCGTGCCAGAAAACTGTATGATCAGGTGTTCAATGGCTGTTCCATTGAGAACCAAGTGGAATAAGATTGCCAAAACGATGGATGAGAATAATGTGCGCCGGTTGATGAAACGTATTCCGGGAAAAGTCCGCAAATTTCTTCGAAATCGAGATGATTAATTTTTTTTTGTATTTTCCCTCTAAAGTTCACATAAAGTCAAACATTTTAGTTAAAACAGAATACTATTTTGTTAATTTATATCCAAAATATGCGCAATAGTCTATGTTCCAATTCTAACTGGGCCACACCTTAAATAGACGGATTCCACGCCTAGTGACCGATCGACCAAACTTCATGGTCGTTGATTGGAATGAGATTTCGCACATGCTTTCGGTGTTGGAGACTGATCATTTTCCACTGATAGAAAAAAAATATTCTCGGGTAAGTTTTGAAAATGTTCGAAGTTTTTTTTCTGTATTATCGAGATTTTCAGCCTTGGGCTGGTTCATCTCCCGTCGTAGTCACTGAAACACCTCTTTGGATGTTTTTCATAACTTGTCCGGGGGTGAGATTTGAACTCGTGACTTTGGCGTGAGAGGCATGGATGGCGTTTATTGAGGTCGCCCCCGGAGGTTCGAAGTGTTTTTGCATAAGTTTTATTCAAACAATTTTAACTCGAAAACTACTGATTGTATGAAAAAAAAAAACTTTCTGAGAACGTATTGTAGGGAACTAAAAGGGGTTTATGGAGAGAATATTAGACTGGTCGAAAACAAAAGTTCAATAGTAAAAACTTGATAATAAACCTAAAGTTTAAAAAAAATTAAAATGCATATTTTTATTTTTTCGCCCAAATTTTACCACAAAAACTAGATATCTAAACGCACATTTTCATGACTTCAGCTGGATTTAGAGATTTTAAACAAAACAGTTTCCTAGGAAGCTATTTTGGATATATTTTCAAAACATTGATTATTTCCAAACAAACACATACGGCAAATTATGATTCCTGGGCCAATTTTTAACTAAAAAATCTACATGGGATTAATTTCCTAAGTATTACCGTTTTTGAGATTTTTAAACTTAATTTTTTTAAACTCAAAAAACATTTGTGTTTCGCCCTATTCAAAACTTACTCGTGATTTTCCATCAGCAACAAGATTGTTCCTAATTGTACATGCTGTGACCAACAATTTATTCTTGAACATCAGGACAATCGGTTAAATTGGAAGAATGAATGTTTGGTACCCAGTAATGAATAGCCGTTGGAATATATACCTGAATAGCATATGTACATACACCTGAGGCAAAAGTACCATACCTATTACTGTTCAACTGTTAAATTCTCGCATTCCCAATCTATCTTTTGTTAATAGCTGCAAAAATGCATCGAAAATAATAAGTTGAAAACCGGAAAAATGCTCTTAACAGAAGCATACATAATTGCTTAATCGATTTCTTTATTAACGATACTTTCAGCCTAATGCTGGCTTGTTTCTTAAACCTGCTCGATGAACTTTGCCCGAATACAGAAGCATAACTATTAACCTATAATTTATATCATTATCCATTATCCTATATTTTACATTCATCATCCATAATTTCTTTTTCGTTGCAGCTCTCCGAAATTGTGAACAGTTTGTCTCCACAAGGTCAGCTACCGTTAGGTTTAGCTCTCATGGGTCGAAGCACGGCAATCGCTCAGACCCTGTTGGAGACCGGTGGGGCAGATATCAACGCGTTTACTTCAGAGGTTGTATACAAACTTCATTCTTTCAAACCGTTTCTAAAATCAACCACTATCTTTATTCATTAGGGCTGTACCCTGTTGATCGATGCCATCAAACGCGGTGATGGATTCACCACGCAATTCCTACTGGAAAAGGGTTGCAATATCGACCTGGTAACCCGTGACACCTCAGATACGGCTCTGCATTTAGTGTGCACCTACGCTGAGAAGAGCACTGATTCCGAAACGTTCCGTGATATGCTGAGCGTCGGAAGACAATTGCTGAAACGCCGCGCAGATCCGAACGTTCAAAACATTAGGGGATAGTAAGTTTTTCATTTTCAAACCATGGATTTCTCATTCTGACATTGAGGCCCTTTCCTTTTTCAGCACACCACTTCACATTGCAATAACCTCTCAGCATGTGAATATGATCGATGAACTATTAAGCGAAAATGTGCTCAACCTGGACACCAACATCCGAACACTGGAGGAAAAATGTGCCTTGCAGTTTGCACTCATGCCGCCTCACACCGATGGGCCACCATTTGATCTAGCCGGACGTCTGCTGGAGAAGGGAGCGAGGCCCAATCCCATCAATTGGGATACAGGCGACAGTCTTATCCACACACTAGCCAAAAGCAGACTAGAAGAAGCCGCTATATTTTTGGCAGCATTTGCCAATTTGAACCATGTGAACAAAGCTGGTCTGACCCCTTTGCACGTGGCTGCCTCGCAAGGACTATCGAACTTGGCTCGCGCTTTGCTAGAAAAGGGAGCTTCACCAAATGTGCAATCCGTTGTAGCCGAGCTTAAAACTGCCCTTCATTATGCAGTGGAATCAAACAATGCCGAAGTGATTATGGCGTTTATTGAATGCATACAATCTTTGGATGACCATGCCGAACCGATGGACTTCAATTTGAAAAATGCCCATGGAGATTCACCTTTAAGCCTGGCTTTATCCATGGGGTACAACAAGTTGGTTCCTCTATTGATTAAGGGAGGTTCAGATGTGAATGCTCGTAATGGACAAGATATGACTCTGCTGCATCAAGCCATTCTCAAAGAGGACTCAAAGACAGCCGTCTTTCTGCTAAATCATGGAGCCGACATGAATGCATTAACTGCAGATCAGGAATCCCCCCTGCAGCTTGCAATTCATTGCCGTTTGCCGGATGTGGTAGATGCACTATGCACTCGCGGTGTTTCTTTTAGTGCACCAGATAACAAAGGAGATTGTCCCTTATGGTCTGCCTTGGAATCCGAACAATTTGAAATCGCTTCAGTGTTAGTTAAACATGGCGTCGATACTGATTGTTGGGGTTCTGGTCCAGAGGGATGCCTTCAAACTCTGCTGCATCGTGCCATCGATGAAAATAAGGAAGTAGCCGCTCAATTCCTCATCAAAAGTGGATGCGACCTGGATTCTCCACGACAGCCAGGACCACAAGGACAAGGGGGGGATGAAGCAAAAGATAAGGCTTCTCCGCTACATTTGTGCTGTCAGTGGGGTCTGAGAAACGTTCTTCACACTCTTATCGATCATGGAGCAAATGTTAACGCCGTTGATTGCGATATGAAGACACCGCTCCATGTTGCTATAGAAAATCAACACGAGGAAATTATTGGTATTCTTCTGTGCCACCCAGGAATAGATCTAAAGATTCGGGATAAATCCGGAAACACACCGTTTGCAGCGGCCTTACAAGTTCGAAACAATAAGGCTGCACAAAACATCCTTGAAAGACTACCGAATGCGGCAGAGCAAATGGACCAAAGAGGCCGCAATTTTCTACACTTGGCCATAATGCGAGATGACCTAGAATCAGTTCTGTTCCTTCTGTCGATCCATGTGGACGTCAATTCTCGTGTACATGACGTCAACCAAACACCTCCCCTACATCTAGCGGCTGGATCTGAAAACGAAATGCTGATACGAAATCTCATTCTGGCTGGAGCTCGGTTAAACGACCGGGATGCTACTCAGAAAACTGCCTTACATGTTGCTGCTGAACGAGGCAACATTGGATCCGTATCGGCACTGCTTCAGAACGGTGCAGACTTTGATGCCGTCGATGGCGATGGCAACAATGCCCTTCACATAGCCGTCCGGGAAGGTCATATCACAGTGGTTCGCGAACTGCTCACCGAATCCGAACTTAACGCCGAAGTTGTAAATCTGAAAGGTAGAAATCCTTTGCATGAGCTCTGCCGTTGCGGAAAGGACAATACAGCCGCTGGAATACTAGAGCTATTCCTGGAGTGCATGCCAAGGTATCCGATCAATACGCCCGACTTGCAGGGCAATACATCACTGCTTTTGGCCTACATGAGAGGCCAAGCGCAGCTGTGCCGGATTTTAGTGAAAAACGGCGCCTGCCTTGGCGCGGAAAACAAGGAAGGTTTGACGATTTTCAATTTCAAACTTGCTACCAACCAGTTGCTGCATCGACTGTTGGACGAACTACCACAGGAATCGCCATGGGCGTCGTCCGAACTGTGCCAGGAATGTGGAACCAAGTTTACCATCACAATGCGAAAGCATCATTGGTAAGATCTCATTCCTCGATGGTTTAGTGCATTCCAGCCTTTCTTTTCTTTTTCTTGTTTTGAGATCCGAAAGGCTGTTTCGATAAAGTCGTTAGAACAAAAGGCATCCATTTCGTTATCTCCTGATTTGAGACATTAATGTTATTTTGAACAATGGATTACCCTTGCATAGTATAATTGTGACACTCAATCTTCTACTTTTCTTCCAACAGCCGCCACTGTGGTCGAATCCTTTGCAGCCGCTGTTCCAACAACGATGTCCCAATCATCAAATTCGGAATTAACAAACCAGTTCGAGTATGCTGCGTATGCTTCGAAGTGCTACAAGTTGGTAGTGGAGCGTAAGTTTGTCGTTTCCCGATTTTATCCTTTTTTTTATCAACCCTACTTCAATCTATGTTACGTTAAATTGGATTCTAATTTGCTCCAGTTCTTCTGTGTGACCGTTCACCATAAATTTGTTTTATGCGAACAAAATCAATAGACCATAATGTAAGCTAAGAATAATAATTAGTTTATGCATTCTTTTCATAGCATCTACGTTGGAAAATAAAACGTAGTAGCATCGTTAGAACTGTATGCTAACTACATATAATGATCACATATACTCGAATATTTATAAATAATTGTAAAACAATTTTCAAACATTCGCAAATTATACTGAAACTCTGAATTATAGCATTCAACTGCTCAAAACTATTTCTCAATAGTGTAGTGGTAAATCACATCCGTTACTTAATCAATTCTATGATACTAAAATCTGTTGCAGTGAAAACAAAGAGCTAATCCTGTCGTATTGGAGGCTTTATTAACCATAATGTTTGAACAAATTGGGGAATTCTTTAAACCTCACAATTCATTGGATACTGGTTTACTGATCTGATTAATTTCTGATAAGGTAGAGATAAAACTATACGAACAATCCCCAGCGTCTCCCTTTTTTAGGTTGATGGATTTACTTCAGCTTGGAGAACAAGGTCTTTGTAACGCAGTGGTCCAATTCGTGCAGATAATCAAACAGTTCTTCAACGCAGGTCTCGGTGGTGTTCGACCGGCTGTTGACACGATCGTTGCATGCTTGATACTTATCCCACAATTGCGGAGCATGACCGTGTTCGGCACATTTTTCCTGCAATCAGAAAAATTATCACAACATAGTAAACGACCTAGTTAAGGTTATGTTTCAACTGGAGTAAGAACTAGTGCTAACTACGAGGAATGAATATAAGCTACTGAAGTATATTCTACCCACCCGAAGAACAACTTGCGGGTCGACAATGTCCTCCTCCTGAGCCTTTACGGTCGGGAAAAGTGATGACAGAAATCGTCTAGCAGCCATCGTTCTGTTGACCTGCCGAGTCTGAAAGGTAAAATCCATTATTACGTCACGACTACCGGGATTACTGTAGTTCTTCATGCACTCGGTTTAACATTGTACAAACAGAGAGCAGTTTTTAGCTAAAAGTGCTGATAAATTACCTAAAATTCACCTAAAATAGTTTATACCAAAGTGATGATATAACACTGGACAAATTAACTCTGTTCTCCTCGCGCCCCCACTGTGAGACACAAAGGTGACAGTACTTCTCTCATGACGGAAACAATGATCATCAATAAGCAAGGAACATGAATAATAATGGTATAACACACCCGGTGAAAATAGATGTACACGGTAATCTCAATTTACGCTCTTATGACTATAAAGTATGCTCTTTCGATGGAAACTGGGACTACGCCAAAAAGGAGTATATTACTTTTACTCTCTTTAGCGTAAACTGAATATACGTCAAAATGTGCATACTTTTTACTCCTCTTGAAAATTGAAAAATGCATACTTTTTACTCCTTTTCAAAAGTAAAACATGCATACGTTTTACTCTTTTTGAAAAGTAAAA
The DNA here is from genome assembly GCA_024533555.2 of Aedes koreicus. Lineage (NCBI taxonomy): Eukaryota > Metazoa > Arthropoda > Insecta > Diptera > Culicidae > Aedes > Aedes koreicus. The sequence goes on along the minus strand of JAHHFK020002515.1, from coordinate 89,195 downwards.
CATGCATACTTTTTACTCCTTTTGATAACTTAAAAGATGTGTACTTTTTACGCATTTCGAAAAATCAATATTGCTGAAAATGGCTCAATTCCGTAATTCAGATTCAAAAGTGAAAAAGTCATCAATAGTTTACACAGCCATGTTTATTAATTGAAAATAAAAAAATTATAAAAACTTGTCAATAGGTTTTACGCAGAAATTGACTCACGCATTTTGTAGTCAAGAAGAAAATGGAAATAGTTTTTGGCTCAGGAAGTACCAGCACATCAGTCACAAGCTCGGTCCCAAGCTTAATGATTCGTCCATAAAAATGTATTCCGAATAGCTCCCTTCGGCCTCAGGGCATGGGAGACCTGTTTTGTTTCATACAGTGTTAAACATTTGTAATTACTGACAATAGCAAATATTTAACTTACCTGTCAATTTAGGAAATGCGTCTGTATCCAACTTATTGAATAATTCCTCCATTTTTTATACTGCGATAGCCGAAAACAATTACGGAACTGCGCTTATCAATTAATGCTTATTTGAAAATGGCGTCAGCATTCTCAGCGGTGCTTACTTTTTACGCATTTTTCTGTCGCCGTTGACATACTTGAAAAGGCGTAAAAAGTACTCTTCATACGTGTATAAAATCTAGTCATTTTTTGACGTATAAACTATAATCTTGAAAATGTGCAAAATATAGTCATAAAATGAGTTTATCAGATTGACCGTGTACATGGCTTGTCGTACATCCTAATCTAAATATCGTAATATTTTTATATGAACATTTCGATAAAGATTTTTCCTAAGGGCCTAACTGGTAAAGTTAAACAATGGCATCTTTCGTTAAATTCTCGTGATACAAGGGCTACCCATGTAAGCCACCAGTGATATCGAAGGACTCTTCCTCTTCGAAATGTTCGTGACTGGTTAATCCCGGGAATTCTCAATGTCGATTAATTAGCGGAAGGAGCCGTTGTTAACGTTTGGCTGTTAAGCCGTAATAAAAAAAAACCATTGTCGAGTTGTTGAAATATGGGTGCGACCCTGCCCGCATATCGAAAAACAATTTGCTTTATAGTCAAAACTATATTTCGAATGTAAGATATATGATCACATTTTATGTTTTTGTTATCAAATAGTTTAATCTCGTTTTCACCCTACAACCTCTACATTAACACATATTGTTAATGTATGCCATATTGTCATTGAAAGTTTTTTTGTTGTCTGCACTCGGTCTGGATTATATACCAACTTTTTGGCCTAGAGTACAGCAAAAAAATTGTTCGTAAAAATTGTCATTTTTTTATAGTAACTGAACTTAACCGCCTATACCATCTGACATATTGTTAAAACTGTATAGGAGATTGTAAGTTTATCGTTGTCAACTATAAAGGTAACTGTTGTCAACAATAAGGGAAATGGTTCAGGAATGGTTTGTGATTGTGCGGGAAGTAACCAATAAGCGTGTGCATATGCAGTAGATCAACCCTAAATCTGCATTTCAGGTGCTACATGCATTTTATAAGCATTATATCAGCATCTTGAATGCTATCTGTTGTAAAGTTGGATTTCAAATGCTATTTCAATGCATGGAACGGAATTTCATCTCCAATTACGGAGTAATCGAGCAGAATATTTTTCTGAAAGTAAAAGTGACAGTTTCCATTAGTTTGCGTGGAAACCTTACAAATTCCAATTTTATGTTTCGTTCTTTTTCGATTCTTTACTTTTCCATTTCAGTAAACGGAGTTTAACATGGGTTTGGGATAGAAAAAGAAATTTCTTTCGAACACGATACTGACCTTATAACAGTAACGAAGCTCAATGACCTATTTGATGTATCAGTATAACTCAAAAAACGGTTACTTCTATCATTACTACTTTATATCATCATATCCATTAATTTATGATTTAATTTTACGATAACAATCATAAGCATTTAGAAATTCTCATTAATCGAAAAAATGATAGCCAATCCGGAATAAAAATACTTAAGACATGCAATGTAATGTATTAATACAATACTACAGAAAACAACGATGTTAACATTGGATAAATAGAGAATTCTAAAATAAAAATGCAATTCTGTGTAAGGTTAAATAACATTGGATGTATGGTAAATCGGAAGTTTAAAATAGACTAGAGGGTTTTGTATGTAACCTCCCCACAAAAATAAACAACATATAAAGAGCTCTAACCCCGACAACTGAGAATGAAAAACAACCCCCCCCCCCCCAAAACGACCAACAAGGCTGCTCTTAGAAAATTCACAAAATTTTGCACAGTATCACTTAAATGCCATTATATCAACAATTATATCAGACTCAACCACGAACATAAATTGTCAAGTCGTTGCCATCCAACTAAGAAGAGCTCATTGGTGACTAAAATATCACCAAGTGGTCGGACTTCCTGATCATTTGAGATTTGAGATTATTTTTATTTTTCATTCCGATCTTTGCAAAAAATCAGATGATTTTAATTTTCTATGGCAGTTTGATACAAGGTACTGTTTTATCGTAGTGTTTCAAGATAAAAACAGGTTTGTTCTGCTAATTTTTAATAATTCTTATATTACACTTAATGAATAGTTCTAGGGTTTTTTTTTATCATTAGGGCGAATCTAACATTGAGAGATTCTTTCCGGTCTCGCTCTCTTACATTTGTTACAGCGCCATTATAAAACTTTCGAGGTATTCTTTAGTATAGATCGACACACAACAGCGCCGGCTAGCATACTCTGCAAATAGTAGAACGAAAAACGTAAAGGTGATTGGAATATGAATGAAAGAGAAAGTACTCAAAGAGAGTCTCTCAATGTTAGATTCGCCCTAATGAAAAAAATCCCTAGAGTTATTGCTTTATACGTGAGTTCAGCGTCATATGGCATTTAACATAATAATTTTTCTGAACATTTTGTTAGATTGCATTAAATTGTTTGTTTTTTTTTATCAAGATAACCCAATCTCGTCCGATCTTTTGAAAAGATTTGAAATCTTTAGAGGATTTTAAATTGACCAAATTGATCAACCCCTTGAATCTCACCTTAAATCCATCTTAAGATATCTAAACGAACAACGTTAGGAAGTCGGCTAACCGTAGTCTATGGTCGCTAATTGCGATACCACTTGCTCTCTACAAGGAATTTTCGATCTGTTCGCTATTAAATTTTCTAGTTTTCTAGACTCAATCAAGACCGCCTCCAGCAATGTGCCGTTGAAAACCCAAGCTCTCAGCCATGTTGATGTGAATGTAAAAACGTACTCCAGAGTAGTCGCAAACTCAAATTATCGTTCAAGCCCTGGCCAGACGGCGTGGCGTCAGTTTTTTTTTTTTTTCAAACGAAACATTGCTGGTCTTCTGGATCCACTGCGTAAGATATTCCAAGATATTCTCTCTAGCGGCACTTTCCCATGAAAAAAATGACGTGAACAACTACCGGGAGATCACATCCTTTTGTGCTGTATCGAAGCTTTTTTTTGCTGGTTTCATGGATTATCTAAATGCACACTGCCATCAATATCAGAGTGCCGAACAATACGGGCGTTCTACAACTACAAATCTGCTATGCCTAACATCACTCATAGTATGGCCGGTCGGGCCCAAACAGACGTGATTTATACGAATCCTAATGGCGGCATTATATAGACTGAACTACTACACACTTATTATCCTGTATTCCGGTAAAAAATTAGCGAAAATTGTAAAATTTTACCGAAATCCGTTAAATCAGATTACCGAACGTTCAGCTGTTGAAAGTTCGGTAAAAAATTACCGAATACTGTAAAATTTTCTAAGTGTGTACATTGTTATCGAAAGACTGGATAGACTAGGAGTTACTGGCATTCTTTTAAGATGGTTTCGCTTGTATATCACTGGACGCCAACTAATATCATTTCGATTACGTTCATCACGTTATCAGAGTACCATGGCTGTCATTTGCAGATGACCTTAAATATTTCTACGAATCTACTCAGCTGTCAGTTATTGTATCGCCCCGATCAGCCGTGACATATGATTCATGTGTTTTCTACACAGTTCTTGTTGTACCTATTTTTGAGTGTGTGCGTGCATTGGAACAGATTCATTGCTTTCCCGCACACTCACACATGCCAAAGGGGGTTTAAAAACAAAATCAAAACAAAAAAAGTTAACATTCTCTTATACTTTTTCGAACAGAGGTATCTGATTTTGTAAACAAAGAGGGGAAGTAAGATCCAAACGTTAAATTCTTGAGCACTCTCTTAGCTTTTTTATGCAAACTAGGACCCCCAACACAACGAATAACATTTCCCAAACATGATGATGATGCTAACTTCTTGTGGGGGTGTTGAGAGTTTTGAGACATTTACGTTTGAATCTTACTTCCCCTCTTTGTTTACAAAATCAGATTCGTCTGTTTGAAAATGTACTCGAGAATTTATTTACTGTTAGTCCTTGGTAGCAGAGTCCTACATCGTCGACGCATTAAAATGAAAATGAATCGCTTTTGTATTCATTTCACTTCACTTCAATTAGCTTTCGTGCAGTGAATAAATTTTACTTTCACCGATTCACTCCCAAATCACTTACTGTCAAACGTGAGCTAGCTTAAATTCATTTACGATCTAGCCACCGTCAATTGAGTTTCAATCTAGGTTTCAATTGAAATTCAAGCTTGCTTCAATCGACGTGGTGAACGACCGTGAATCAACTTCGTTGAAATTGATTTGGTTTCATCTCCCCACCCGAGCAGTGGTTGGTGAACAAAACATCCGTGCCATTGTTGCTAGAAGTATGGCCAGCCTTGGATTAAACCAAATTAATCATGTAAAAAATCAGCAAAATTGTTATTTAGATTTTTTGCTGACAAACATTCATGAGGATTTTTGTGTTAATGAATGTCTGACACCCTTATGGAAAAACGAACAATTTCATACTGCAATTGAATATTCTTTATTTGTTCATTGCAATCCACGGCCCAACAACTATGGATATGAGGAAATCTTTGATTACAACAAAGCTAATTACGAGAACATAAAAATTAAGCTAAATTCAATCAACTGGCAATCAATCATACGAAATGAAGTACATATCGAAAGCGCTGTTGACATCTTCTACAGGTTTTTATTTGAAATAATTAATGAGAACGTACCTCGTAAAAGAAAAAGACGCAGAACTAACTCCAAATATCCAATATGGTTCAACAGGAATATCATTAATTTGAAAAATCGGAAGCAAAAGGCTCACAAAATTTACAAAAAAATACAACTCTAGTGTCAATCTGCAAAATTATCTGAATATCTGTGATCAGCTTAATTCAGCAATCAATTCCGAATTGGAAGAGTATAATTTCAGAACAGAGAGCGAAATAAAATCATGTCCTAAACACTTTTTCAAGTATGTCAGAACAAAATTAAAATCAAACAACTTCCCTTCAAAAATGCACCTTGATGACAAAAACGCTGGAAACCCTGGTGAGATTTGTGACTTGTTTGCAAAGTTTTTCCAAGAAATTTACACGACATTTGCAGATGATGATCGCGATCTAGATTATTTTTCATTCTTTCCTGCATCTTCAAATGACATTAGAGTAAGTCAGGTACATGTTCAAGACATTCTTGATGGTTTGAAGAATCTTGATGCTGCGAAAGGTGCGGGACCTGATGGAATCCCTCCAGCATTTATGAAAAATCTTGCATTTGAACTAACTACTCCTTTATTTTGGCTCTTTAATTTGTCACTTGATTCAGGTCAGTTTCCTAAAATTTGGAAAAACTCATACTTAATACCTATTTATAAGTCAGGGAAAAAATCCGATATTCGCAATTACCGTGGAATTGCTATTATGTCTAGCATCCCAAAGCTTTTTGAAGCTATCGTCAATAGAAAACTGTTTAGCCAAGTACAAAATGTTATAACAAATTCGCAACATGGATTTTTCAAAGGACGCTCAACTGCCACAAACCTGTTAGAATTCGTGAACTATTCATTAAACGCAATGGACAACGGCAACCATGTCGAAGCGCTGTACACTGATTTTAGCAAGGCCTTCGACCGTATTGACATTCCTCTGTTACTCTACAAGTTAAGAAAAATAGGATTTGAGGATCAATTTCTTAAATGGATACATTCGTATTTGATAAATCGACAACAGGTAGTCAGTTTTAATGGGAAAAAGTCACATCCTGTTCATTATTATTATCTGGAGTTTCCCAAGGCTCGCATCTAGGACCACTACTTTTTATTTTGTTTGTCAATAATATTTCTTACATTCTTAAGCAGGTCAGAATTCTCATCTATGCAGACGACATGAAACTATTTATGGAAATTAAGAATGACCAAGATCATTTAACTTATAAAAACGAAATATTATTATTTGACATATGGTGCAAAAAAAGCTTACTAGAAATAAATGTTAAAAAATGTAACTTAATTACTCTCAGCAGAAAACGAAATACACCACAAATTACTGTTTCTTTAGGAACTGAAATTGTAGAAAAATGTGAGAGAATCAGAGATTTAGGTTTTATTGTAGATTCTAAGCTTAATTTTATCGACCATTACAACACAATTATCCATAAAGCAATCAATATGCTAGGTTTCATTAAACGTTTTGGTCAAAACTTTCATGACCCATATACGATAAAAACATTGTACGTTGCATATCATTATTCTAATATTGTAGTCCTTTCCTACTATGAAGACGATTGGAATCAGTACAAAACAGTTTCTCTTGTATGCTCTACGTAAATTAGGGTGGACATTTCCACTTCCGTCTTACGAAGCACGATGTATGCTTATTGCATTCAAACTCTTAAAGAACGAAGAGAATTTGCCATGATCTCTTTTGTTAACGATATTGTATCACATCGCATTTCCTCCCCTAACTTATTAAGTAGTCTAAATTTCTACACCCCCTCGCGGCATTTGAGGAATCGGAACTTGTTTGCGTTAAATACCAATCGGACAAACTATGCGAAATTTGGACCAATTAACCGAATGATGTCTCTCTATAATCTGCATTGTGAATCAATTGACTTAACAATGTCACGTAGTAACCTAAGACATTATTTTATTTCTAGGCGATCTTTAAGAAGATAGAACTAAGTGTAAATATGTAGTCTACGATCGGTTGACGAAATAAATAAATAAATAAATAAATAAATTTGACGAGGCACGCATTGCTGTTACTTTGCTCGACAAAAACCCCCCTACCTTCAAGTTCTAAACTCGTTGATGGTTTATACACTTATTAAAAATACATTTGTTACATTTGTGCCAAGTGGGCTAGCACAACCACAACCGCATAAAATTGACCTAACTTTCAATATTACAATTTATTATTTTATATAATGAATGGTTATTTTTTTTTTTCCATCCTTCAATTAATCTTATTACATGAAATCATGTCATATAAATAATGAAAATCCAAAAAATGAAAATTTTTCAACTTTTCCATTAATTTAAATTTTTCCTTTAACAATAGCACCTCACACACAACACGTGTTGTACACCTATTACACATTAGTTGTGAAAAAACAATAGTTTTTTTTTGTTAAATTAAATTCAAAACTTCCTTTCAATTGAATAACTTTACATTTGCAGCGAATTAAATGAATTTAACAAATTCAGTTGATGGAATCCAAGTGAGACACGCTTTGATACTGGTAGGTAGGGGTGCGAGTTAAGAGAAATTTACAAATTCAGATACGTCGTTTGATATGGGAACGTTAAAATATTACGTCCATAATTTAGAAGGAGAGGCAAAGCAAATGGCAAAAGTCATCACTTCAATACAGGAAGAGTTATCGAAAATATGCAAGTTGATAGCCCCTCGCTATGATTTAAGAAAACAGTGGATGTAATATTTGAGCCGTATCTACTCTGTCGAGAACTGTTATTTACCACTCAGACAACAACAATAGTTTACCCACTAGTAATTCATTGAATTGAAAAATGCACCCATTTTGTCTAAAAAGGGGAGTCTACCCATATAAATGAGTAAACTCCATTTTCAGTGCAAATGGCAGAAATTTCTGTAGGAAATATAAAAATAACTATGAAAAAAGTACTCTTTTAATGGTACTGCTTATCGTGGTAGCTGTTTGTAATTCAATTGTAATATTAAACTACACACAGGCAACAAAGCTTAAGAATTTCATAAGGTTCAACTTATGAACGATACTTTGGAATTTCACAAGCCTGGCTTATGAATGGGTTTTGTTTCACACCACGTTGTTCTTGTACGGTTTAAACCTTTCCTGTTAACAAGTGTTGATATGAACTAATCGTCAAGTCACTGGACTCGTAAGTTCAACGTTCATGGTTCGAATGCAGGTTGTTTCGTATTTTTTATTTTTTCAACATCTTTACATTTCCAAATTAATTAAATTCATACTGATTTATTGTGGCGTAATAATCATGCACTCAAAAAATAATGCACATTATATTTAAGTGCAATCACCTATAGATTTGGGCAAAGTGCAAAGTTATTGCTCTGTATTGGTGCGGCACTTATTTTTTATTAAATGTGGTCAATTAACCATATGTGCAATAAATATATAGTTAAAGACATAGATTAGATGTGATTAGATGTGCAAGAGCTGGATAGATATTAATTAGAGTGTACATGGATTGCATTAACTTGTCGTAGCAAAAATCAAATGATTGTTTTTAATACGTGTTATGTTAAGAGGGTGCATGGATTTTATTTTTTCATAAAAAGTTTAATGTTGGATTTATTGTACTTTTCATGTAATAAAACGAAATGTGTGAATAAAAAAAGGTTTTATTTGTACCATCATAAAAACTTCATCACTTTTTGAAGCTATCGCGTTCAGCAGCTTTTCTGTGGGAATGGTAAAAATGCTCGGCAGATCTGAAATATTTACACTAAACAACGTCAACATGGCAAAGAAGAACATCTATAGTAATTTATTACCTTTAAAAAATTCAGTGACTTCCGCTGGCAAACCAAGTACCAAAACCAGCACACGGTAAACTTCACTTTGCTTCTCCATTTCACAGCTTTTCTTCTTTCTAGAACGATAAAGCAGTTGATTTTTTCTCGCGCACGGTTTTTTATTTCGTTTTAAGTGCGAAGATGTACAGAATAGGGCAAAGTGAAAACACACTTGAATGACATTTCTCGCTCTATTGAAAATTATGTGTGGACCATATCAGTCTCATTGAAAACGAACCTGTGTATTAAGTGATGGGTGTTAAAAATTATGTGCGGCAAAAGAAAATCATACTGGCTCACATGATTTCAATTCGAAGCAAAAATTGACCGATTTAAGTGCCAATTTTAATAATAAAAATTATTGATTTATTTTCAGTGTAATGCAATCTTATGAATATCGAAAATTTATTTCGCTGAGTGTATTAGATCTACCACACTCTGAGAAAAATTTCATCGTTGTACCGACAATTAAATCATGGTCAGGATGACTATCGCATATAATGGTTTCAATAAGCATGAAAATTTTCGAATTTACCACGTTCATGGCATCTTTGACTATGATGATGATATGATCATGGTAACAAGGACTATTCCGACATTATGGAAAATGTTGCATCAACTATTTTTAATGGTAGTTTTGACCATGATCATAGTCGGTTCAAAATCACTATACTGCAATAGTCATCCTAACCCCCAATAATGGTAAACTTGACTATCAAATTCCTCTCTGCGCACGGTTGCAAACATGACAAGCCAAACATTACATTAGGTCCTATGTAACATTTGTTTCAAATCGAGAAAAATAGGATTGAAAATTTCAATTTATTTTTTAAATCGTAATTGCAACTTTATCATGTAATCTTTAATTTTTGCATGGTTTTCAACGTAAAACGTTGTCAAGATTACAAAGAAAATGTTGGATTTTAAGGTTAAGATGATTCTAGTTGTGTAATGGATACATTTGTTACTTAGGACCTATTGCATTTACATTTGTAGATTGGACCTGTGAGATTGGTATTTTGCCAAGTGCTAGAATGTACATTGGACTTTTTTGATTGCGATGAAATCTAGTAGAATGACGTTCACATTACCTCCCTTTTTTAGGTTTATTGTTGTACTCTTGTACCGCCTCATCTTTTCAATTAGCAGACATTCAATTTAAAAGTAGTCTATTATATTAGAGAACCCCAACAACTGGAAACATATTTATTCAATCGGATTATTGTAGCAGGTGCACTAGTTACTAGGAATACTTGTTCTTTAGCGTAAACGGCAAGACTACATAGGGTTAGTGTACAAACTGTATGACCTGATGCTAGTTATAGATCAACGTATATAAAACTGCTGGTTTACATATCACGCAAATCATTCTTTTCATACTTAATTTACTTATTTAAGTATCTTGGGGGATCTCCTAGGTGTGTATGTATAACAATGGCAATTTGCATTTCACCCAGCTAATAGGTTTGAAAACAGGCATAAAAATGTGTGAAATTTTCGTAAAAAAGGATGAAACTAGCAACTTACTGTGCAATAACGGACCAACGCATCTGATGTTGTTATTTTTATACCTGCTGCAACGCAGCAAAGCTTAGATAAGAAAATAAGATGCATTGGTCCTTTATAGATTGAGATTTGTGCCGATTTGTGAGATTTCCGAATGAATAGCCAGAATATTTAGCCAGATGTTGGAGTTCTCAAATATGATGGCTTACTGTTTACTAATTGCAAGAATTAGAGAACACAAGAGTGCAAAACTAAAGCTAATAGAGAACTACCCTGTTAAAAAATTACCTTAAACGAACGATATCATAAATTCTCCAACCATTTCTTTTATGGTTTGGATGATACCCCAAATAGGTCGTTAAGAAAAATAACCATACGAAATTTATTAGGGTAATGCGAACATTATTTTACTAGTGCATACCGCAATCACAATAGTCCAATGTACATTCCAATTTGACAAACTGGTCCAATCTACAAATGCAAATGCAATAGGTCCTATGTAATAAATATATCAATTACACGCCTGGAATCACCGTAAACATAAAAGGCAAGATTTTCTTTGTAATCCTGACGTCGTTTTACGTTGAAAACCATTACACAATTGAGTTGCAATAACAATTTGAAAAAAAATATTAGAATTTTCGATCCTTGTTTTTTTTCATCCAAAAGAAGAACTTTTTGCTTGTTTTCATTCTTCGAACAATCAGAACTCGCGCATTTAGAAGACAAAATGTAAGTCCTATGTACATCTGTCAAAATTTTAGACATATATTGTACATTGGACAAGCCGCTGACAAAAGTCCCATGTACAGAGCTGTGCGATATCAGACGGAAGGTACATTGTACGTTTTGTTATCGGCCGTACTTTCATTTTTTTCCATAATTTCAAAATGATTCCTAGAAAAGTAATGGCTTTTTATCCAAATCGATATTCAACTCCATGTTGTTTACATTGTTACTTAGGACCTAATGCAATGTTTGGCTTGAATGTTTCGCTGGTGCCCTGGCCGCCGCGCCCCTCCCCCACGGCGGGGAGTAGCGCGTTGCTACCAGAGGATGGCACCAATACCAACGAACGCACGATATTGTTCAGAAAACTTCGAGACGAGATTTTCCCTATTAGTTTACAATTTGTTTCATCGTAAAATTATACATTTAAAGTGTCACTAAATCAGGCAAAGCTAGCGGAAAATCGTTACTGAGCTTGGCCAGAAGCGTTTAAACGTGGAGGAATCTTATTTCGAGCAAAGCCCAAGCGAAAAACTTGAATTATTTTTAGGCTGCCCCAGTGTAGAGCCGAGTACGATGTTTGCCGTCTGAAACGGGATTGCAAATTCAGGATTCATTTGGCTATGAAAGTTTATTTTTCCACCGTTTTGCAAAAGTTCGGAAGAAGCAGAACAATTTGAGGTAATTTTTCTATTGGTTTCGATGTTTATTTTTCATTAGTAAGGAATGATGTTTTTTTTTCTTCACATTGCTGTTTGTGATGGCAAAGACCTATCCTGTTTTCTGACACCTTTTGTCAAAAAGATTGAGTGCCTAGCTTTTAGAGGTTAGGTTGTTCTCGAGAATTGAATGTTTGTGTTTGGGTTGTCGAGAACTAATTTTATCTGTTTCAATCACAGCTATGAACGGAACTTTCGATGGAAAATCCACAAGTTCGTCGTCGTCGTCTTCCTCCGGTGGGGGTGCGGGTGGCAACGGAAGCGGAGCTATCGGTACTCACCACCAGCACAAGGCGCCCCGGAATTACAAACTGATTGCGGACCCATTTCTGCACAAAGGCGTTCCGAAGATTTACCGCTACGATGGTGTCGTTCCGGGGGATCCAACTTATCCGCCGGTTATTCCGCGAGATCCTCGTAATCCGCTGGCAAGAATCAGATCCCGCATTGAACCATTTGATATGACTGTGCCCAGGTAATAAATATTTCTCATTGAGATTGTATACAGTAAATCATATTGAAAACTGTTGCATCATGTTTTGTCTACATCTAATTTAACGTTGCAATTACCACAAGAAACTCAATGCGTGATATGAATTAATTGTTGATAAAATGCTGAACTAAAAATTTCTCCTAATAGGTTCAAAATCGATCAAAACTACATCGGAGAGCCACCGGCAATAGAAATTACCATCACAAACCTTAACGATAATATCGACAAACCGTTCCTTTCGGATCTTCTGGCCAAATGTGGTACGTACACGGAGCTCTACATTTATTACCACCCGGTATCGAACAAGCATCTCGGCATTTCCCGGATCGTGTTTGAGAATGTCCGCTCGGCACGTCTATGTGTCGAGAGGCTTAATGGAACTTCAGTGATGGGGAAAGTTTTGACTGTCTTTAAGGATCCCTTTGGGGAGGAATGTAAACGTTTATTGGAAGACAAAACAACCGAGAAGAAGAAACCGGCTCCACCACCGCCCCCAACGCCTTTGCACAATTCTGCACCTCCAATTCCGTCGAAGCCTCCACCACCTCCGATGCCCTCGTCTTCGACGTCCTCATCATCCCATTATGGTAATCGCAGCGGTGTTGTAAGCACTGAAGTTTTGAATGACGAAGACAATTGGGATTGTGATTCTTCTTCAATCACAACGAAACCACCTTCGACATCCAAACCTGTTGTCAATACACTGGCCAACGAGAATGACATGTGGGACGTTGGTGATTTTTCCGGAAGTGCTGGTAATAGCCGAGATTCGTTATCTTACGGAAAAGATAAGTATTCCTCAACAAGTAGAGGCGGATCTCTGTACGATGACGTGAAAGATGAGGAGAGTAGGCATAGAGATAAGTCCCGGGACAAATACTACGATCGTAAGGATAGAGATAAGAAGTTTGCTAAAGATGACAGGAGGGATAGGGAACGCGATCGAGACTGGGACCGAGGAAGAGATCGCGGGGATCGTGATCGAGATCGTGAGCGGGAGAGAGATCGAGAAAGAGATAGAGACCGCGATCGGGATAGAGACCGGGAACGGGATCGAGATCGGGATAAAAGCCGAGATTGGGACAGAGATCGTGATCGTTACGGAAGGGATCGTGGTGATAATCGACGAAGGAGTCGAAGTGGAGGTTACTGGTACAGTGAATCAGGAAGTTACTCAAGTGATATGAGTTATGGAAACAGTCGTTACTCACAATATGATTATAGTTATGGTTATGGAGCATCCGATTATGGTACTTACGGTTATCCACCACCTCCACTACCATCAACAACATCAGCTTCGACTTCTTCAGTAAGTTATACGGCCTCTGCAAGTTCGTGGGTTCCACCCCCGCCTCCTGAAGAAAAACCGAAAGCTCCTCCTCCACCTCCTTCTGTTAAATCAACGTTGGGCGGAAAATCTGTTTTGGACGATTCCGATATGTGGGATTTAGATGAAATACCTTCGGTACATCCAAAAGCTCCTTCTACTCCTCCGCTTCCTGTTCCACCTGAAGAAAAAAGTGGACTTACCGCAGAGGACGATAACAGCGGATCTGCTCTGGATTTAGACACACGAATAGCGCTAATGTTCAAAGATAAAACATTCGGTGGTGCACCGTTCCTTCAGCTCAGTGACGCGGAAGAGGATGAAAAGAAGGAAGAAGGCGAAACAGGAGACGAAAGTGAGGAAATTCCAATTAAGCAAGAAATCAAAGAGGAGCGACCGCCCAGTGTTTTAGAGGAAATACAAGTCAAAAAGGAAATCAAGCTGGAACCACCGAAGGAAGAAGGAGCCAGTGATATTTCATCCAGTGACGATGAGATTCTAGCGAAGGAAAGTCCAACGCCAACCCCTCTGCCACCTACTAAACCATACATGGAAGATATTATCAAACGTGACAACGACCAAATGTCGCTGTCAAGTTTGTCCTCGACCGATGGTAAAAATGAAGATTCCACAGCACCCCCACTTCCATCGGATCCTGCTCCAGAAGCACCTCCGCCACCGGAACCAAGCGATTCATTCGCCTACGTTTATCCTCCAGGCATTGCACCCGGTATGGGTTATCCACCAGCTCCACCCGGTACCGACCCATCGTATTATTATTCTCAGACGTACTCTCAAAGCTCGTATCAGCAATATCAACAATCAGGCTACTACCAACAAAGTTATATGAATACCTACATGCCGGGCTTCACCGGAGCAACCTATCCATACCAGGTACCATCTAGCCAACCTTATTCATACTCGCCTAACAAAAAAGAATTCTACGATGATGATCGCCATCGGTCGTACTCCAGCTCGGGACGGGAACGAGAGCGAGAACGCAAAAAACGAAATCGTTACGAGGATGCTATAACAGCTGTTATAGAACGAGTTACGGCTGAGCTGAAGCAAATCCTTAAGAAAGATTTCAATAAGAAGATGATAGAGAATACCGCCTATAAAAAGTATGAAGCTTGGTGGGATGAAGAAGAACTCAATAGCAAAGGCAAGGACAAGGACATGCTGAACGATATAACACCTCTGACCGTTGCAAAAGTTGACAAAGCTCCGGACATCAATCAACTTCTCAATCAAACCTATGATAATCTGGACACCAATAATAGCTACATAGGATTAGGTTTAAGAGCTACCATCCCGAAGATGCCTAGTTTTAGGAGGATTCGTAAGCAGCCGAGCCCGGTTCCTCAAGACGAGGACTCCAGGCGTAGCGATCAAGAAGATATGGTGCACGGATCAGATTCGGAGAAGGAAACCGATTTTCAAAATGCGTCACAAACAAAAGCGAAAACTCCACCTCCTTCAGGATCGTCTACGGCGGTTGTCCCCGTTTCGCGAACGTCTTCCACTTCCGCAGTGTCTCGCAGCGCGGAGAAACGAAAGCCCAGTCCTGTATCGTCATTCTTTACGTCATCGAGTGAAGAGGAAAGTAGTGCTAGTGAATCGGAAGAAAGTAGTGATTCTGCTTCGCTCTCTGATGTGGACATATCCTACACTAGCCGGAAACAGCAACCGTCATCTTCCCGCGACAAACGTGAAAAGCGAATATATTCGGATTCCGACAGCGATAACGATTTGGATCATCCAAGTGGAAAATTTTCGCTTCCATCGAGCAGCGCCGGATCCCGCAACAAAGCCAAAATATACTCCGACTCGGATTCTGATGAACCAAGTAAGCCACCGCGCAAGGAAGTTCTTCCCTCAGTATCGACCGAGAAGGCGCGAAGCAGAAGTCCGGATGGGCCAATACACAGCAATGTGCAGGGCCGAAAAACACCCCCGGAACCCGTCACTATGCTGCCATTGGACCAGCTGCACGAGGACTTATCTCCAGATGTAGATGAAAGTCCTCCTCCGCAGAAGCCACCGCGAACCCCTGGCAGAGAATCTCCCAAAAAATCTCTCTACGAACTCGATCGAATTTACAGCGATTCCGAGGAGGAACGTGAATATCAACAAAAGAAAAGGCGGAAGGCAGAATATCTTGAGCAAATCGAACGTGAGTTTCAGGAAGAGCAAGCTCGGTTGGCGCAGGAGCAAGCAGAGGCAGAAAAAGCCGCGGCAGAAAATCCTCCACCGCCCCCTGTCACTAAATCTCCAGCCAAAGGAGCCCGAAATAATAAGAAAAACACCTCAACCATTGCATTGTTGGAAAAGGCCCCTAGTCCTGGCGATCCAATTACTCCGCTTACAAACCAACCTCCCCCAACACCCGGAGCTGGATTACTCGATCTTTGTAAAGATCCTCTAAGTGCAGCCATTTCCACGCCAGTTGCTCCAACAACCACGGCAACTGCCAAGAAAACAAAGAAACCTCCAAAATCCAAAGCGAAAGGCGGCAAGAAAGCAAAAGATACAAACGGAGTACCACCCAGTGTTGTTCCCGCACCGGAGATTCCACCTGCGCCGGTGGAACTACCTACATGTCTACCTCCCAGCGTTGTCCGACCTACCACAATTTTGCCTCCTCGTGTTGCTGCTCTCAGTGGCTCGGCACCTCTCAGTTCATCGGAAGACTTCTTTTCCGCCGAGGAAGATGCAGCACGAAGAGCAGCCAAATCATCGCCTGCTTCATCCGATGGTGGCTCCAGCCAAGCTAGTCAAGTCGCTCTCGATCACTGTTATTCGCTTCCTCCGTCTGCATCCCCTTCATCTTCCTCGCCACATCCACAGTCAGATTCTTATGCGCCGGTCGCAAAATCTGCCAACAAATATGCACCATCATCCGATGTGTTAGCACATGACCATGGCTACACCAATAACGACGATGTAGTAGGTGGAATAATCCCAGGAACCCCCGGCGCATCCATTCCGATGCAAGAACAAACTGATATTCCGTCCGTGTCTACGATGCCCAGTGCCAGTTCTACTGCTCCTGTTCCTATTCCTTCCCCATCAACGCCAGTAGCCCGACCTGTTGGCCGTCCAAAAAAAGATCCCAATGCTCCCAAGGCAAAGCACAAAAAGCGGACCGAAAAACAGGAGAAAGCAGCAGCTGCACAGCTGGCTACAGCGGCTGCAATGGCAGTCACTGCTGCTTCACAAATTGTGGCTCCTCATGGACATTGGCAATCATTCGTACCTGTTGCCAAATATCACGAGCGGGAAATTCGTTCCGAAATGGCTGTTTTGTATGATTTCCTTACACGTGGAATCGACGCCGAGGATATCCAGTACATCAAACAAAGCTACGAGCTCCTACTCAGCGATGATGCAAATAACTACTGGCTCAACGCAACGCATTGGGTCGATCACTGCACGACGGAAAGAAGTTATGTCCCGCCACCAGCAAAGAAACGCAAAAAAGACAAGGAATCCGTGTCGGACATCAAGCAACACTCGACGGGATCAGCAAGAACGCAAGGTTTCTACAAAATCGATCCTCGCGAGAAAGCGAAATACAAATACCATCATCTCAAGGGAACACCCGCTGCTAATCATCTGAATAATATAGAAACCGCCAAAGCTGCCACCAAAATGCAAGGTCTTTCTCGGGAGGCTCGTTCAAATCAACGGCGATTACTGACGGCATTTGGCGCCAGTACCGAATCTGAACTGCTAAAGTTCAACCAGCTGAAGTTCCGTAAAAAGCAATTGAAGTTTGCCAAATCGGCAATTCACGATTGGGGTCTGTTTGCGATGGAACCGATTGCGGCAGACGAGATGGTAATCGAGTACGTCGGACAGATGGTACGGCCATCGGTGGCGGATCTTCGGGAGACCAAGTATGAAGCCATCGGCATTGGTAGTTCGTATTTGTTCCGTATCGACATGGAAACTATCATCGATGCAACCAAGTGTGGTAATCTGGCCCGGTTCATCAATCACAGCTGTAATGTATGTATTATTTTCTAAAAATGTATACAAATTGTAATAGTTTGTAACTTTATTCCATCTCATAATTTCTTATAGCCCAACTGTTACGCTAAAGTCATTACGATCGAGTCAGAAAAGAAGATCGTCATCTACTCGAAGCAACCGATCGGGGTTAATGAGGAAATCACGTACGATTACAAGTTCCCACTGGAAGACGAGAAGATTCCGTGTCTTTGCGGTGCAACGGGTTGTCGCGGAACGCTTAACTAAGTGAGCTGCGTCAACAACGAGATTTGAGAACCAGGTACGGTTGCGTATTTTATTTTCTTCGTAGAACGAGAATGCTCATTTAAAGAAATTTAATGTCGGACGAGAAGGAGCATTGAACAGTTTAGGATTGTTAAGTTAAGTAAGAACCTGTGAAACAGAAACTAGGAACAATTTATGCTTAGTTAAACAAAAAAAAAACAGTACTTATTTGTGGAATTCTTCGAAGCTCCTTTAGAATATTACATGTCAACAATTATCGGCTAATGTGTTTAAAGTTATCTCTATTCTCTTCGGGGCTCTACTCTCTGCAAAACAAATGTTGGGAAATATTTCAGCGTGATTAAATTATTTGTACGATGGAAATGTTTCGATGACTTGAAAGAGACTTTTAGCATGTTTTAACATTATTAAGTTGGACAAATGGCAAATCATTATCTGGTTGAACTGGACTGACGCTTCAGTAACGCTTTTATGAGGGGGAAGTGACGTGTGCTCGGAAGGGGCCCGATTTTTCGTCTATAATTTAATAAGATCTATTTTGTATGCGGTCCATGGTACATTTATGAAAAGCAAAGATAAATCTTATATGAAAATAATGTGTTTACAAAATTGTCCGGATGTCCGGATTTGCCTGGTAAGTGACTGTTAGCGTAGTAAGCGTTGACTTCTATATGTTAAGGTGAAACTGGAGGGAGTCCTTTCTCCATATGATTTATAGGTTAGGTTAATTATCACTTCACGATTTTTGAGACTAAAAATCACAAACAAAACAAAACAAACAACGCTCAAATTGCTAACCAATGGATCCTGTGGAGCAAACGATTCTTGAAAATTTCACGCCTGAAGTCCTAATAGTATTTGAGGTTTGTGCTCATAAAACTTCGAAGTGATAGGGACTTGATCCAGTATGTCCTTAATGAAGTAATTCCATGCTGTGAACCCAGACCGACTAGACGTATTATTTATATCAGGTTATGGGCCCAGCAAGCTTCATAGCAACGGAGTAACAAAGTGAAAAACAGGATCTCAGCATCGAACGTTACGACTACAGACTTGTTCAGAATACTCACACGCCAAAGGACGCATGTAAAAGTCTCCAAACGGCATTCCAGAATAGCGGAGAGTGTCGGAAAATTATTCTGCTAAGGAAATTGATGCGGATGGAGTTGGAAGGTTGTTCGTCCGTCGAGGAGTATGTGGACGAAATCCTCACGACCAGTCAGAAACTGCAGGATATCGGATTTCCTATCGACGACGAATGGCTGTCGTTGGTCCTCATTATGGGGCTGCCCAAGAAGTATAAGCAATTGATGGGAATGGACGCATCTGGCATCAAGTGGACTGCTGATTGGGTGAAATCAAAAATCCTCCAGGACGTGACGATCGATATCTAAAAAGATTTATTGGTGGTTTTTCGTGGTTCTTCATATAGTGTTTGAGCCTTGCAACTAAAAGCCGTTCACGAGTCCCATGAGGTGAGGACTGTCTCTGAAAAGTCGGGCAAATTCCTAACGACAGGTGGCCTTCTGCCTGCAGGAGTGTCTCTAAAGCCATCTTGTTTTACAAACCTCGTGAGAATTGTCCGAACCGTTACTCTAAGGAACGTATCGAAAATAAGCTATCCACGTACATTTGCATTGTGCACGTGTATTTGTGATAGTTTTAATGTGTTCATCATAGCATGCTGTGCGTTTGACTATCATCTTTCGTTTGTTTACTTGTTTGCACAGTTTAAGTTCTTCGTTTTCAAAATGTCGCGCATTGAAAAAGTCGTGAAAATTAAGGTTTTGGTGCCTACGTGAAAAGGGTGTAACTATGCGACAATTGGCGAAGTGCTTTGGAATTCATCACGCAACTGTAAAATCCATAATAGCCAAGTTTGGAGAACACTATTCTTTGGATGAACTGCCAGGCGGAAAACCCGGATCTTCCAACCCTTAACTCGATAAGAAAGTGGTAGCTCTAGTTCGGAAGAATAAATCAATGTCGATACGTGATTTGGCCAATAAAGCAGGAACCAGCATCGGAATGATTCAGAATATCAAGAAACAGAACAACTTGAAGACCTACAAGTGTTGAAATGAATTAGATTTAATATCAATCATGTAGACCTATGTAGACTAGTATGAATATGATCTGGCAGTAGGCCATGGAAATTTGAATTTTATTATATAACCACCCATGTCACCCCACTCTGTCTCTTTCTCCAATAAACGTTCGACTAGTTAACATCGTGTTTCTCATCAGGTTATGGGCCCTCCGCGTTACCATAGCAACCGCGACCCCGAGTAAGCACGTGTTCGGCAAAGAAAATTTTCACCCGTGACGGTTAAGTTTTTCGGTCGAGTGGCGTCAGTAGCGTGGCGGCGTTTTTTTTTCGGAACGAAAACGGTGTAATCTTTCGCGGAATCGGAAATGGAGGACGAGCGGATGCAGCGCGTGTACCTGTTCGACGGGTTGCATTTCTCGAATTGGAGCTTCCGGATGGAGTCGTACCTGGAAGAGTTGGGTTTGCTCCATTGCATCGAGAAGACTCTGGAAGAAGAAGATTTTTTTCCCGGATGATGCAGAGGACACGGCAGCGGTGAAGCAGGAAAAGGAGGACAAGCGGACCAACCGGAAGCAAGAAGACTCGCGTTGACTTTTTCAATGCGCGACATGTTGAAAGTGCAGGTCGATCCTGATCCACAAGATAGCGGATTCCCAGTTAGAGCGCGTCCGTTTTCAAAAGTCCCCAAGAGCGATTTGGACCACGTTGCAGCATTACTACGAGACAAAAGGAGTGTCGGGCGTATTCTATTTGCTGAATCAGGAGCATATTATGGCTTTCGAAAAGACCATCCGAGAGCTAGAATCGGTGGAAATCAAGTTCGACATGCCGGTGGTGATTTTCTTCTTGCTACAGTCGATGCCGAAATCGTACGACCAGATCATCACGGTGCTTGAGACGCTACCGGTGGAACAGTGCTCGATGGAATTCGCCAAGTCGAGACTGCTCAGTGAGGACGTAAAGCGACAGCACAACGGAGACAGACCGGAATCGAGCACAGCTTTCGCTGGAAGAAGCGGTAAGTTCGTGTTCAGGTGCCATGCTTGCGAAAAACGCGGGCACAAGCGCGTGAATTGTCCGGAAAATGCGAAACAAGATCGCCATACACCGAAGACGGACAAGAAGAAGAAGAGCAAGGCGCAGGTGGCGGAACCGGGAAGTGATGTGGCGTCCATGACCGTTGGTGGCGACTCAACCGGTGGCAAATTTCGTTGGATTTTGGACAGCGGCGCATCGGAGCACATGGTAAGCGACAAGAGCTTTTTGGAAAATGTGCGCACGTTGGATTCGCCCATCGTTATCAGCGTCGCCAAGTCGGGAGTGTCGCTGACCAGTCGTGTGGCCGGCGAAGTGAAGATGATATCCAACGTCCAAGGTAAGCAGCTAACCTGCACGATGTACGACGTCCTGTATGTGCCAGGATTGTACGCCGATTTGTTCTCCGTGAAGCGAGTCGCTGAGCGTGGAATGGAAGTGACGTTTGGCAAGGATGGTGCACGAATCACGCGTGAGAAACACGATGTTAACTAGTCGAACGTTTATTGGAGAAAGAGACAGATGAAGACGAAGCTCCAGTTCGGCGAAGCGAGCGCCCTCGCAAACAGCCGGCTCGTTACTCCGACTACGACATGTGTGTGGCATTTGCGTTGAATGCGGAAAATTACGTGGAAGCATTGCCGGACAACATTAACGAGCTTCGGAAGCGCGACGATTGGCCGGAATGGAAGCGTGCCATGGGCGACGAGATGCGGGTGATCGAGAAGAACCACACGTGAGACCTCGTGGACCTACCTCCTGGTGCTCGAGCAGTGCCCTGCAAGTGGGTGTTCAAAATCAAATACCTGGACAACGGCTCGACCGACAGGCACAAGGCAAGGCTCGTGGCCAAAGGATGTTCCCAGCGTCAAGGCTACGATTACCAGGAAACCTATGCTCCCGTGGTGCGTATGACAACCGTCAGGACTCTACTGGCGGTGGCGGTGCTGAAAAACCTCCATTTGCACCAGATGGATGTGCGCACGGTGTTCCTCAACGGAACGATATCGGAAACCGTCTACATGCGGCAGCCACCATGATTTGAGAGGGGGAACAAGGTGTTCAGGCTGAACAAATCCTTGTACGGTCTGATGCAGGCACCGCGTAGCTGGAACGAGCGGTTCAACAGTTTTGTCCTGAAGCTTGGTTTCAGGCGCTCACCATACGATAGCTGCCTGTATACGAGGAAGGTCAACGGCGTGTGGATGTACCTGGTCCTGTACGTCGACGACATCGTGCTGGCATCAAGTTCCCTGGAAGAAATACGGAAGATTAAAGAGCTGCTGAAGAAGGAGTTCGAGATGGACGACATGCAGGAACTGAAAAACTTCCTGGGCATGCGGATTCAGTACAACATGGCAGAAGGTACGTTGCTATTGAATTAAACTAAATATGTTTCTACTCTGTTAAAGCGCTTCGGCATGCAAGACTGCAAGCCGGCGTCGACCTCTTTGGACGCCAATCTCAAGCTGGAGAGGGGTAAGATGGTGAGGAAGCGACACAGCATCCATACCGGGAGCTTGTAGGTTGCTTGACCTACTTGATGCTGACGTCTCGTCCTGACATAAGCATAGCGGTGAACTTCCTGAGCCGCTTCCAGAGTGGCGCAACCGATGTGCACTGGAGCCATCTCAAGCGCGTGTTGCGGTACCTCCAAAGAACCAAGCATCTATGCTTGGAGTATTGACGCGACCCTGGTGCCGATCCAATCGTTGGATTTGCGGATGCGGATTGGGGTAGCGACATGGTCGACCGTCGCTCAACGAGTGGCTACGTGTTCCAAGTCTACGGCAATACCATCTCGTGGACGACACGCAAGCAGGCGACGATTTCGTTATCATCGACGGAAGCGTAATACGTTTCGCTAAGCCAGTCATCTTGTGAGGCGATTTGGTTGCGGAATCTGCTCACCGAATTCGGCGTCAACCTGAACGCACTTTTGGTGATCTACGAGGACAACCAGTCCTGCATACATATCGCCGAAGAACCTCGAGACCAGAAACGGATGAAGCACCTGGACATTCGCTACAACTTTGTTAGGGAGTGTATCCAAAACGGCGTCATCAGAGTGAACTACATTCTGACAGGATACCAACTGGCGGACGTTTTCACGAAGGGCCTACCTGCTGCTGCTTTTCTGAAGCATCGATCCACACTAGGTCTAAGAGGGGGTGTTGAAATGAATTAGATTCAAGGTAGATTCAAGCGGAGAAGTTCGGTCGAAAAGTGCTGGTAAAATCTGGCCCATTTAGTATTGGAACAAACAGTTTTTATTCTTACAGCGACCCTAGTGGTCGGATTTGTAAACTATGACATCTTATAACAATAACAACATCAGAAGCTTTTTTTTCGCGGTGCAGTTCGAACGCGTTTCAGAGAAATACAAAATGGAAGAAGAAATAAGAAAAATAATTGTGCGCAATCATTTGGAAAACTCTTCGTAGTCTGGGCCAAAACTTGCTAAAGTGTTGGGTTTTCCCCGAAATACCGTGTGGCGTGTTTTGAAAAAGTACAGAGAAACTTTGTCGACGGATCGCAAGCCTTAAAGCAAGCGTCGGGCGGGTACTGTCGACCGTCAACTGTGGAACAAAGTCATCAAGAACATTAAGGCAAACCCCAACATCTCAGACCGCGATTTGGCCAAAAAGTTTCGCGCCGCACGCAGTACCGTGCAACGGACTCGTCTCCGGGAAGGCTTCAACTCATACCGTGCCTGTAGACAACCAAATAGGGATCCAAAGCAGAACAATGTGGTCAGAATCCGTGCCAGAAAACTGTATGATCAGGTGTTGACAAAATTCAGTAGCTGTCTCCTCATGGATGATGAAACCCATGTGAAGGCCAATTTCAAACAACTACCGGGACAAAAAATTTACTTGGCTACGGCTCGGGGAGATGTTCCTGCCAAATTCAAGTTTGTGTTTGCAGATAAATTTGCACGTAAATACATGATCTGGCAAGGTATCTGTAGCTGCGGTAGGAATAACAAGGTTTTCATCACTAATAAGACATTTAATTCAGAGCTGTACAGAACGGAATGTCTCCAAAAGCGAATATTGCCATTCATCAGATCCCACAATGAACCTGGCATGTTTTATCCAGATCTTGCAAGCTATCATCAGCTGTTCTGTCTCCCAGTTTTCGACTATCAGCCGGTGTAGACAAATGGGCAAATTTTCCGGGTTCATCTCGATGAATTCAGCTCCGATACCATCCTTACCAGCTGCCTCATTGTTCTTGAGCTGTTAGATGACATCGCTAACTTCCCTTAGCGTGGGAGCGGGATCATTACCTTCATCTGACGTACTGTTGTAGTCATTGCTTTCGCTGTCTTGGTCCTCATTGTCTACGGACTCCGTGCCATTCAGGTGTTTGTCGAGGTGCTGCCTCCATCTTTCAATCACCTCATGTCCATCCGTCAAGATGCTTCCAGCTTCTGGTAGAACTTTCATGTTTAGAGAGAACGACACAGCTGCTCCATCTCCTCACTCTCCGCTTCTTCCAGGCGGCGTTTTTTCTCCCAGTAAAGACGGGTCTGCTGTTTCCGCTTCCGTTTGTAGCGTTCCACGTTCTGCCGGGTCCCTTGATTCAGCATAACCGCCTGCGGTGCGTCCTTCTCCTCCAAAATATCGACTTCGTTCAACATATCCGACGATGTTCTCATGTGCGTTATTTATGGCTGCTTTGACAGTACTCAAGCAGTCCTCAGGAGAAGCCCCATCGAGCTTATCCGGCAACGCTGCCTGAAAATGCTGTTTCGTACGCAGTGGCGACATTCGGTTGTTTCAGTCGCTCTTGGTCGTAACGAGGCGGCTTTCGGTACCGTACATTGTTGATGAGGAAGAGTTTTGGGTGCAGTTTAAGCATCTCCTAGTTATGATCAGAGTTGATGTTAGCGCCACGATAGGTCCTGACGTCGATAATATCGGAGAAGTGCCGTCTATCAATGAGAGGTTTGATTTGCGATTCCGTCTGTTTTTGTGATATCCATGTGTAGCGATAAGGAAGGCTGCGATGGAAGTAGATGCTACGAATGGCCAAGTTCTTGCAGGCGGCGAAATCAATGAGTCATAGATCGTTGTCGTTCGTCAACTGGTCAGCGCTGAACTTTGCAATTGTCGCTCTGAACTCCTTCTCCTGAACAACCTGAGCATTTAGGTCTACTATGATGATCTTGACGTCGTGGCCTGGGGCAGCGATCGTACTCGCGTTCGAGTTGTACGTAGAATGCGTCCCTGTAATCATCAGTGCTTCCGGAGTGTAGGCTGTACACGTTAATTATGCTAAAGTTTAAAAACCCTTTATCCTCAACCTGCACATTCTTTCGTTGATCGGCCACCAACCAATCACGCGCCTCTAGATATCTCATCACAATGAAAGCTGTTTCCAGCTCACGTGTGTTTCCGCAGTTCTGGTAGATGGTATGATTACCTCTAAACGTTCGCACCATGGATCCCTTCCAACACACCTGCAGCACTACGATGCCAAACCCGCGGGCAGTACATCGGAGAGTATGCGTGTACTTTCGATGAAATTGAGAGATTTACAATTTCACGTACCGAGTTTCCGATCGCATGTCCTTTTTCGTCGTAGTGGTCTTCGCCAATTGCTCCGGTGCGTATTCCCTTGTTGACTTTTCGTTGGTAGATTTTTTTTTAAGGTTTGGCTCGCAGGGCCTGACACCAAACTTTCCGTGGTCTCAAAGGTGTCTAACGAATATCTAACCTTAGACTAAGGTTAGAATAAGTCGACAAAGATTTTTCATAAGGCCTAAGTGATAAACGTAAGCAATGGCTTCTTCCGTAAATTTCTCGTGGCACAAAGGCTACTCATCCAAGTCTCTAATTCTCGTCGTTGCGCCTTACTGGCTAGCTCCTAGCTCCTAGCTCCGATTGCTAGGATGCCCATCAACCGGCTGCTCAACCATCGGCTACCTGGTCACCGGCTGACCACTAGCCATAGCCACCGCTAGCTGCCAACGCTGGCTCCTCGCCGCTCTTATCATGATGATGATGATGATGATGATTTATTGTTATTTATTTTTATTTATTTATTCGTCTTAGCTAATCGGACTTATTGCCAACATGACACAAGCTTAGAATTAAAAAAATCGAGCATTACAAATTCAGTGAATACAGTAAAAAGTGATCAGAAGGTTCGCCAAATTCAAAACATTCTCCGAGAGTCGTAAAAGCTCTCATCATAGCTAGTGGTTCGTTGTTACCAATTATTTTCTTTTTTCCCCCTAATTTTTTTTTTTTTTTTTTTTTTTCTTTTTTTTTTCCCCATTCTTTTCTTCTCCCTTCTCCCCCCTCCCATCCTTCTCATACCACCCTTTCCCCTTTTTTTCCCTCCCCCCCCTTCCCGTTCCCCCCCCCAATTTTTTTTTTTTTCCCCTTCCCCTTTTCCCTTTTTTTTTCCCTTTCTTTTCCCACTCCCCCCCCCCCCCCCCCCGCCCCCCTTCCCCCCCCCCCCCCCTCCCCCCCCCCCCCCACCAAAAAGACTTTACCTTTCAATTCTTCCCCTCTAAAAAATTTTCTTCCCTTTCATAATTTTTTTTTTTTTTTTTTTTTCTTCCCAAACATCCCCAAAAAAAAAACAATCCCCAATATTTTTCTGTTTTTTTAAAGACAAAATTTTTTTTTTATTCCTTTTTTTTCCTCTAAATAATTTTTTTTTTCAACTCTGGTTCGTTGTTACTAAACGCTGTTCGATGGTATCGTGGTTGGAGAAGAGTACCACTCCGTAATGCGATGGCATTCGGATGTTCAGTTGAAAGAAGCCTCGAGCAGTCGACCTCTCCATTCGAAAGTTTGGCAACAAAAACCGCTTGTTGATGTTTGCGTCGGCGTTCCAAAGTATATAATTGCGACAGATTGCAGCGATCGGAATACGGTGAGAGATTTTGCGGATCACTCCATGGTAGATTACGCAATGCCATCCGGATAAACCTGCGCTGTATTCTTTCGATCCTCAAGCTCCAAGTCAGTTGCAGGATCGGTCGTACTAGTGAGCAATAGAGAGCTTTCAAGACGTACGGGTCAGTGAAGTCTTTTGAGATTTTTGACACAAACCCTAGCTGGCGATTAGCCTTAGAGATCACAGCAGAGCGGTGTTGGTTAAACGTTAATTTATGATCCAGTAGAACACCTAAATCGCTGAACTGGTCGGTTCTATGAAGAACGACGCCATT
This sequence comes from Aedes koreicus, assembly GCA_024533555.2. Taxonomy (NCBI): domain Eukaryota; kingdom Metazoa; phylum Arthropoda; class Insecta; order Diptera; family Culicidae; genus Aedes; species Aedes koreicus. The sequence goes on along the minus strand of JAHHFK020002515.1, from coordinate 61,948 downwards.
GATGCCATAGTCGAAGACAATCGCTTGATGCGGTAATGTGACATTACCATACACTTTGGAATGCTGATCATAAGTTCATTCCGACGACACCAATCAGTGAATAGAGCTAATAATGATTGAAGGCGAATGCAATCTTCGGCAGTCCGTACTACAAAACACAGCTTAAGGTCATTAGCATACGCAAGCCTTCAGCTATTTTCAAGTAGAAGCAATACGTCGTTGATAATAATGATCATCAATATCATCTATTGTAGCAAGCTAACTTTCCATAACAGTGGTAAGATCTTAAAAACGATTTAATCGGGATTCAATTGTTGTCTGCCTCGACCAAGTCGGCAGAACGCGCCCATACCTCTCTCTGAACCGCTGGGCAGGGATCGCTCGCCGCTTTAGCTCCAAAACTGCCGAACAAATGATGCTTTCGGCGAAGGTGCATTCCAGAAGATGCGTAAAAAGATTTACCATCGATTGGTGTAATATAAATGAATAACGATTCATAACAGTCACAGTTATAAGCGATTAATGATTAATTGATTTATAAGACACGAAATTGACACCATTCGTCTTGTACCACTCCAGAACATCCTTGGAGTAGTGACAAGAGGCTAGGTCCGGCCAAAAAATGTAGGAACGTTGTGTGTTTTGAGAAACGGAAGCAGTCGTTTTTTCAGGCATTCATTCATGTATACTCGACTATTTACAGTTGAAGTTGTCACGAAAGGATTGCTCCGTTTACCACACGAACAAATCCCCAGCCAAATCATGAATTTCTTGGGGGACTTTGACACTTGCTGTTTCCTGAGAGACTCTGGAACATCAAACTTGTCTTTCGCAGTCACAAACTGGTTGCCAGGAATTTGTTTAAAGGCCGCTTTTACGTGTGTTTCATCGTCCATGATGCAGCAGTGTGTTTTCGTCAACATTTGTGTGTACAACTTACGCGCACGTGTTTTAGCTGTCCTATTCTGTTTTGCATTGCGGTTTGGAGCTTTCTGAACTTTGAATGAACGGAGCTCAGCTCGTTTCTTGGCTTTCTGCACGAAACTTTTGGTCAAGTGCAGCTTTTTCGCGACATCCCGAACGGAACAGTTGGGTTTGCGTTTAAAGGCAGCTACCACTCGCTTGTGATCCTTCACACAGTACGGAACACTTTTTCTACCACTCACCTTCTTCCGATCGACAGTTAAACGTTCCCCGAAACGTTTTATGACACAAGACACTGTAAACTGGTAAATTTTTAACATCTTTCCGATGGCTCGGTGCGAAAGAAGTGGGTTGTCGAGGTGCGTGTGCAAAATTTCTCGCGCACTTGCTGTTTCTTCGACTCCATTTTCGAAACTACAACACATGGGTTGAAATCAACCCAAAGGGCGAAATGTTACAGCTTATTGAAAGTGATGCAATTTAACTGTGGACACCCTTTAGAACCACTGCGTCCACTGAATTGAACTTTTGTGGTGTGTTTAATTAATACCTAATTATATCGATGTGCAATCTAAAAGCGGTCTTCTGCAAAGTTTGAACTGGATAAATTTCTTCTAAGCACAAAAAATAATCATTATCGTTATAAACTGAAAATCAGGATGTATGAGAACAGTTTGGTTCACCGATAGTAATTCCCATAGAAACTTCAAAGTCCAGTACAGTTCCAGTTCGTAACCAATTGAGCTCAAATTTTGGGAAAAGAGTCAGAGCCTGATTTGGAATCGAATGCCTGGGGTGGAACCGAATCGATGGTTTGAACCACCCTAATAGATACAGCTCTCAGAACAAATAAGGAAAATATTTCGATATTCTTTTTTTATTTGTAAATTTATTAGTTCGTCTGTTCATTATCTTTTTGAATTGAACGGAATTATTATTAAATATCAATCCAATCTATTACTAATCCAATGAAAGTTAGAATATTTTAAAAATTTACAAAAAAAGAATAAGACAATTTAACCAATAACTACGGGTGTTTTGACTTAGTATAACTCAGTACTAAGCACTGTCAAAATGGCAGTTGTTAGATAGTGCCATTAGTAGGAATTTTCGTTTTCGGAAGTTTCAGTATACCGGCTAGTAAAGATAGACGCACGATTTCTTCGACATATGTTTTATTATTAACTTACCGTTAAGCTGTAGTTATTTTAAGTGTAAACATTACCACTAGTTTTCAATTGCTACGCACGAAACAATGTTACAAAATAAAGAAACTGAAAATAACTAACACAATTTCAATCATTTCCCAGCGCGCCACAATACCCATCCTCATTGAGTGTACCGCATACAACAGCAGCAGTTGAACGAACGGATGGGTCCGCCCTTCCTCTGCCGGGGCTTGTGGCTGATAGTCATTGCTTTTTGGGCGACGACGAATACTGCATATCTAGTTGAGACTGTGCGATATCGCTAAGCGCTGCCTGTATCTTCTCCAGCAATAATTCACCTTTCCGCACAACTTCCTCGAGCTTTTCAGCGGATTCCTGGTTTTCGATCTCGAGCCGTTTTAGCGCTTGAACTTGCAGTTCAATTGAGCTTTCCTCGCTAGGTAGAGATTCGATAAGTGTGTCGATGTCCTTTGCACATCTTGAGATCAATGTGGAAAATAATTGCGCGTAGTCTTCCTGCTGATTTTGTTGAGGTGTATGCGATCCAGTCCGTTCAAAGCCGGGAAACTTGCTCGGAACCGAGCACTGTTGCAGTATGCCGATGCTGTTACAGAAATGTTCCGCTTGCTAAAAATGAAAAAAAGGGCCGTCTTGTATAAACCACAGCCTAGATTAACTGGCAACGACTTACCTGATTTACCGTGTCCTGAAGCTGGGTTAGTCTGTCAGCCATCGCTTCGAAGACAATGGAGTAGTCCAGCGTTTCCTCGTCAATTTTGGCAGAAATTAAAATAGCAACTCAAAAAAGAAAATAAAAATAGAAAAAAAGTAAACGATGCCACCGTGCCAACGGTGCTACCGAGTATGGTTCCAATCCCAACTGATTATTCCAAGGGATATCCAAAAAAGTTTACAGGGGAAAGAATAACAGGGTATCCTGCGTAAGCACCAGCTTGAACGATGGCGAGATCACGTCCGAGAGGGAGGATTATTGTCACAACTAACGATTGGCTAGTTAAGCTTTTTCCTGGTTACCGATCATTCCCTTAAGAAGTTCGGCACTTAATCTTCCTGTAGGTAATAAGGTATTTATTCTGCGATTTATGCTGCTGGTTCAAATCGTAGAATTTATTGCCGAAAAAATCTCTCACACGCGAACGAGGAAAGACGACTAAAAAGATTCCTGGATCGAAACGTCAAGCTACACAGAAATTATAACACACTCAATTATGAGTTGCAAGTTACGTTTTCAGGTTGTATTTATTGCGGTATACACAGCAAAAAAGCTATAGATCAACCCGCATAATGAAAAACAATTTGCCATAAAGTCAAAACTATATTTCGAATGTAAGATATATTATCACATTTTATGTTATTGTTATCAAATAGTTTAATCTCGTTTTCACCATATAACCTCTACATTAACACCTATTGTTAATGTATGCCATATAGTAATTGAGAGGTTTTTTATTGTCTGCGCTCGGTCTGTATAGATCATTTCACCTTAGCGTCATCAATGCAGTTTTGACAGTCCAGGGAGCTTGTTTACGAGGACTTAGAATATTTTCGGTAAGATCTGTTTGAGATTTTGTACTCTAAATTTATTGCGATTGAAGGAAAACAGACACCAGTGCCCATTTTTACTTAATTTCCTGAATCAAATCGTTCAGAATCCGGAAAAAGCCAATGAAAAAATTCGTTTGACGGTTCGCGACAATCGTTTTTACTGTCGATCCACACACTCAGCGAAATAAACATTCGATATTTATAAGATTGCGTTATGATTATTTGCTATAAGAAATCAGTATGAATGTGTGATGTTGAAAAAATAAAAATATGGAGCAACCTGGATTCGAACCTTGAACGTAGAGGTTATAGGTACAGTGACATACCCACTAGTATATATCTATACTTGTTATCAGGCAAGCTTAAAGGCATACAAGAACAAAGTCGTGTGAAACAAAATCCATTCATAAGTCGACCTTATGAAATTCCAAAGCATCGTTCATAAGGTGAACCCCATGAAATTCTTAAGATTTTTTGCCTTAGTGTACGTTGTACCTAATGTCGGAAGTAGTGCGTTGTATAGCGCATCAGATGCGGCATACAGCGCACTACTTCCAAGAATAGGTATAACGTACAGAACAAGAGTAAAATCGATTGTCGCTAGTCGATAAATTCGGTTTTCAACTGAAACGGTAATGTCAACTTTTTGGCATAGAGTACAGCCAGGGACCTGGCAACCCTATCCTATTTACTAGCATTTGACAGTATGCCACATATCACGGGCCTTATTTGAATAAGGCCCGTCTGACCATTGTTACTACGGGTAGGAACGCCAGCATTGTTTACAAACAATGCATCTTTTGACGTTTGGTTGTTAGAGATGTTGACTACAGGAAAATCGCTGGCCGCCAGTTCCCTGAGTACAGCAAAAATGTTGTTCGTGAAAATTGCCATATGGTAACTGAACTTAACGGCTTATTCAGCATATTGTTATTTTGCCTCTCATCATCTGACATATTGTTAAAATTATATAGGAGATTGTTTGTTTATAGTTGTCAACAATATTAGGATAAATGTCGTAACAATAACGAAAACGGTCGTCAACAATAAGATAAATGGTCCAGGAATGGTTTGTGATTATGCGGGAGTACATAATGGCGCCATCAATGCATTTCTGACAGTTCAGGGAACTTGTTTACGCGGACTTAGAAAAGTTTCGGTAAGATCGGTTTGAGTTTTTGAGCTCTAATTGTTTAACCATTGAAGTAAAATAGCCGGAAAACATCAGGGGGTAAGTCACTTGGCCACCATATGTTAACACCTTCAAAAACACAATCCGTCACACTTCAAACACACTCGCCACCACATGAAGATAAATTAATTTCTTGCAACACTCACACGGATCGAATGTCTGTTTTCGCACTATTTTGTTTCCCTCTCGCTTGTACTGATGTGATTAAGATTATACGTAAGTGTGCGTGTATTAAACGTTGAAAGGTCCATGGTTATTTTAGGGTGTGTTGGTATAAGCTACGTTATTAGGGGTAAATCATTAAGCTTGGGACTGGTGTGCTAGTACTTCCTGAGCCAAAATTTATATTCATTTTCTTCATGACTATATCCAGCCGCTGATAATAGCATTCTTGACTATGGTCATGGTAACAAGGACTATTCCGACATTATAGTAAATCTTGAATCAACTATTTTCTATGGTTGTTTTGAACTTGATCATAGTCGGTTGAAAACCAATATACTGCCATAGTCATCCCAAGCCACAATTTTGACATGCTAGCAGATGCCGCAACTTCACATGAACTACTTGGCATTAGTGAAGAAGCGATTGCTAATACCATAGACTAACTCTAAGACCAGTAGGTGCCGAACAAATACGATTTTTTTCTTGGCTCAGTCAGTACTAGCACATCGGTCCCAAGCTCGGTCCCAAGCTCGGTCCCAAGCTCAATGATTCGCCCCTACCAACGTAGCTCACACCAACACATTCTCAAATGTTGTGTCAAAATAACATAGTGAATCAAAACAACAACCAAGATACTAGTACCGGAAGGTACCGAAAAGCGCAAGAATTATTGCAAGGTGCAGACTGCAAGGTATACTTCGGACCTAGGGGTTCTACAACAGTGAACCAATTTCAAATCGCTAGTTGCACATTGATTGTTGCTAATACTACACGGGTAAAAATCCACACTTATTTATTGGCAAAAATCCATGTTAAATTCCACATAATATTCATTGTTCTCACATAAAAAGAACCCTCTGAGAAACACATATGAAGTTTTTGTGGCAAATGAAAAGTATGTGTGGCCACACATAGTTGTTATTTGTACACATGTGTGGTTACAAATAGATTTCATTTGTTGATCAAATTGCAAAAAATCATGTGTGGGACACATAGATATTATTTTGGCTTTCTAATCAGTGTAGCGATTGCTAGAGATTTGAAAATATACACATAGTTATCGATTAATTTTGTTCTTGCTTAAACGTCTGTCTGCGGGTGTACGCTATATGTCTGTCCCAGGCATTACCCACGGTAAATACTTCTTTTTATTTATACGACCTTATATCTGTATCGATCACACATAAACTTGATAAGGATTTTCTCCTCAGTGTATCGAATATAAGCCTTCGGTACTCAAATTTTTCAAATTCAATAGCCGTGCATTCTCTTCCGTTTCATTCAACTCAGTGACTGAGTTGAATAGAACGGGAGTGTTGATAAGTTTTCGTTATTTTCACTAGCAGTGTGCCTATAATGTTTTGTGTGTTCGCCACGGGGAGCGCTAGTTGTAATGTTTTTGACGGTTACTCTTCCGTGAGTGCCCGCAGAGAGAAATTTGATTTTCACGACGCTTGCAGTGCGAAAATAAACGGTCAGCTGCACGCAAAAGATAAAGAAACATTTTAATAAATACTAGTGCGATAATTATTAGTCTAATCATTTAAAAATACGTCCAGGATATTCTGTGCTACAGTACGTTGAATTTAAAGTTCTGTTAATATGTGATACATATTGTAATCAATTTTTAATGTTTGCAGTTTTCCTGCCACAACAGTGATGGAGTCCAAAATACCCAAGCCCAACTTTGTTAAAAAACCAACGGGTATGGCGAGCCTCTCTGAGAATGCTCGTTATCCCCTAGGAGATCTGTTGAATGTCCCCTCAAAACTAGATTTCCACGGCAAACGCGTAGCTTCTCCGGAGCATGTGAACATTGCAGTGATGAATAGGGGCAAGTTACGTCGTAGTCGCTCGGCAACCGATCTTAGCAGACCAAACTTTCATCGCCCAAAATTTGTACCAAATCTTGAATCCATTTCTTCGGCGAAAAGTCATCTAAATTCGGCAGGCTTTGCTCAGATGATTCAAAATAACCTAGTGAAACCGGTTCACAAATCAACGACTCTGCGCAGGAGTGTCTCGGCCGGTGACATCAATATGAAAGTTTCCGTTAGTCTCTCAACCGATGCTTCGAGCTCTTATCAACTGAAACGCCAACTGTCCACGGTCAACAACGTATTACCGTTCAAAGCCAACAAGGCGACTGCATGTGCCAGTGCAACTAGAAAAATCTTTGATACAAAATCCGTTACGTCCACTGCAGCTCCTGTTAAAAAACCTGTTACCGCTGCTAAACCGAAAGTAGTTCTTGGAAAGCAAGGTTCCGTGAATTCCAGCGTATCCAGTGATAAATCTAAAACATCAAACGGTGGAGCGGCGAAAAAAATTATCAACAAGCGTATCCCACCTTACGACTACAAGGCCCGGTTCAATGATTTAATGGAGAAGCATCAGGTGCTCAAGGAAACATTGAACAACCTTCGACAAGTCAATTCCGATTTAGAATCGTTGCCGCAAAAGTATGACGATTGTCTCCAAGAATTGGGCAAATTGAAACAAGCGCACAAGAAACTACAAGAAGATCATGTTTCGGTTGTAGCTGAAAATGATAATCTCAGATTGAAGAATGTGTCCCTCTCGACGAGCCTACATGAAACGGAAACAGAGCTGCGTTTATTCAAAGAACGGTACACCGATGCAGACAACGAAAGAATGCAGCTTAGGCAACTTGTGAAGAGTCTACAGGAACGATTTGCTGCTGTTGAAGAACAGAACGTGTTTCTACAGGAAGATAATGACAAAAAGGCCGAAATTCTATTCCGGGCAAATATTGAGAGAAAAGATCTACACAATACTATCATGGATCTGCGTGGAAATATTCGGGTTTTCTGTCGTGTTCGGCCACCGTTGTCTTCCGAAGCAGAACTTCTGGAGTGTGGTTGGAAGTACTTGGACGAACAATCATTGGAAATTTGCGCCATGGATGGAAGCAACAAGAGACAGGAGTTCACTTTTGACCACGTTTTCCATTCGAGAACGACACAGGAAGACATCTTTGAGAATGTGGCTCCGCTTATTCAGTCGGCTTTGGATGGCTATAATGTATGCATCTTTGCCTACGGACAAACAGGAAGTGGAAAGACCTACACGATGGATGGCGTGAACAATCATCTCGGAGTCATTCCAAGGACTGTGGATTTGATTTTCAACGCCATCGACGACTACAAGCGACTTGGTTGGGAGTACGAGGTAAGTGGATTAGATTGGATTGTTTGCAAATCAAGCTTATGTGTCCTCTTTTTATTTCATTCAGATTCGCGTAAACTTTTTGGAAATTTACAATGAAGTCCTATACGATCTGCTGGATTCTACCGGCACCACTAAGGAGTTGGAGATCCGTATGGCTAATGCTAAAAATAAAACCGATGTCTACGTTTCCAATATTATCGAAGAAACGGTGAAATCCAAGAACCATTTGCGTCAGTTGATGAGCATTGCCAAGTCAAATCGGGCTACTGCCTGCACGATAGGAAACGAGCGTTCGTCACGATCGCACGCAGTCACCAAGATTCAACTGATTGGGACACACAAGGAAAAGACGGAACTCAGTGTCGGTTCTATCAATTTAGTTGATCTGGCCGGGTCGGAGAGTCCGAAAACAAGTACTCGGATGGACGAAACTAAAAACATCAACCGATCACTCAGCGAACTGAGCAACGTTATCCTGGCATTGGTTCAGAAGAACGAACACATCCCGTATCGAAACTCAAAGCTCACACATCTACTTATGCCTAGTCTTGGGGGAAACTCCAAAACACTGATGTTCGTCAATGTTGCTCCGTTCCAGGACTGTTTCAACGAAACGGTGAAATCACTGAGGTTTGCATCACAGGTCAATGCTTGCAAGATGCAAAAAGCACGCAAAATAAAAATCCTCAACAGCTCGAGCGTTTTTTGAACGCAGAATTATGGCAGTCAGTTCTAATCTTCAGACATTTATATTTAGAATTTTATTCAAGTTTTAAGTTAAATTTATGTATTTTTAAACAACTATTTAAACGCACCAAAATTTAATTAACAACTATTCACTACTTTTAACACAATTCCCGGTGTTCACTTTTTCGGTGGTATATCACTGACGTTAATTTACCATGGTTGGTTCAGAAGTATTTGGCATTTTTCCATTGTCTGGGGAAAAGTTTGAAGCGTTAGATTGAGCACCAGTAGCAGAACGTTAAGCACCAGACTAATGTAGTAGATAATTTTTGTTGTTTCACCCCTTTCAACAATAAAACGAATAGGCAGAAGCGCAATCTGACCAATAGGCAAACGAATTAATCAAATAAATTAATTGAAAAACGGATAGTAGTGGTTGAATTTACCACCAAAATAGCGGAGATCGAAGTAAAGCTAAAGCGAACCAAGATTTATCAGGATTGTACTGCCGTGAAACGCATATCATTCCCATATGTATAGGAAACCAAGCAAACATGGGACGAATATGCGTTACACGGCAGTGTAGGATGTTGAAGACCAGTATTGTGATGATCAATCCGGTGTAGCTGTGAACATCGATATTCTTGGAAAAGTTTTCCAAATTACCGTCGCCTTCACTATGTCCAGTTGGATTGGTGGGACGGGTCTGTAATGGAATATCGCCTTCTTCATGATTACGGGTGGTGCAAGCGTCAGAAACAATCTAATATCGGAAGGCGAATGCAGTTTTGTTCCAAGCGATAAGATAATGTCTAATTTTCGAAAACCGCGGCGCGATGGGATGACGGAACTGATTTCTTGGAACAATAATAACAATTTACCCTATATGGGGGTACTGAGAGCCTAGTCGACAAAGATGTGAATCAACCAATTCGGAAGTTCGAAATCTTTTGGCTAGGACATTTTTCGTCTTCCCTGAGCACAGAATGTCATAGTGAATGTTAGACGGTATAGGTACACAATTTTATACATTGATTTTGACATTCGAAAGCTCACAATTAAGAACTAATAAAGTGCAATTAGTAAGCTGAGAGCTGGCAAAACGCTCACTGCAGATGCATAAAACGCCAAAAACAAGTAGAAGGGGGTTAGGAGATCATTCCGAACAAAATGAGTCTTTGTTCTATTAAATAAGGTAGTCGTTATAAGCCAAATAAAAATAAACTAATACTAATACTAATTGCACCATTATGCAGTATTGGATAAACAGACTTAAGGGGACCCTCCCCTGGATTTGGACAAAAATAAGGCAAAGTTTGTATTTTTTTTTTTTTTGTGGGAGAATGAAAAGGCGTACGAACTTCCGGGTTTGACGATTAAATTCGATTATTATTCAATATTTCAAAGAGATAAAAAATTGTGAAAATTCAAAAATGGCGGCTACAATATGGCGATTTCCGTAAACCATTGCGCGCAAAACATGGGGCGACAAGTTTAAGCCTGCAGCCTGTTGTAGTGGACAGAAATCAAATCTAGTTATCATTTCTGAGAGATAATTAAATTTTCTACGGTTTGAACTAAATTCAGATAATTTAAACTTAAACTCATTGCATAGTGATCATTTGAACTGAAAAGTTTCGCTTTTTCGCTCCTTTTTTCATTTCAACCGTGTTCAAAAATTATAAATAATTAATTATTAATGCCAATTTTTAGTTCAAAACAAAAAATTATACCCTTTCAAACAGTTGTTTGATGGAGGGAATCGGATTAATAGTTCAAGCATGGTTTCGAGAAAAACGCGTTCGAAGTTTTTACAAAGTTTGCCTTGGGATTACTCTTTTATTCGATCAGTTTTCACGACCACTATTTGATCCTATAGGTTTTCAGGGTCGCTGAATACGAATTTGAAGTCAAATTGTCGAAATTCAAAATGGCGGATGAAAAAAACTCGATGTACCAAATTTTGACCAAAATGTCTATAATTTATTTTCGCAGTACGAATTTATCATTAGTTTTTGAAAAAAGACAACAAATGGAAAACGGTGAATCAAAAAAATCTTTATTCTTACCCAAATTCGAAACAATATTGCAATTTTTGAACACCCAATGTCTATTTTCGTCGCTTTAATCCTTCTTTCTTTTTCTCTTCTATTCTATCTTAGTCGCTTATTCCTGGGCCGTACAATATACCTTCCTCTCCTTCAAATTGCTTCTGTTTGGCTTCTTCCTGGAGACGATGTGCAAGGCAGCGATCGATATTTGTCGCTCAGTTTCCAGAATTCTCTTAGCGTTGGCATCCTGGGCGTATCGGCTGGCCTCGTTGCCAATACTTATGTTGATGGTATGCATGATCTTCAGCAAAGCTGATCTTCCCTCGTTGAATAAAAAAGCTTCCAAAAAGCTTGCAAAGGCAAGTACGATTTGAATTTCAAAGTTGAAGAACATACTCTTGGTGATGCTCCTTCCCGTTTCTACAGCGTAACTGATCCATATCGCCATGACGGAATTTCAACCAGTATTATGGAAGCCCCTAGTCCTAGTGATGCTTCTTCCCGCTTCTACAGCTTATCTACTCCGAATCGCCATGATGGAAATCTATTGAGAACCCGATGTCCCCATTCATCACCGGAACGCACCATGTCAACAAGTACTATGGAAGCCCCTAGTCCTCCCATTACAGTCGTGCCACTGCAGTCAACGTCCTCCAGCCGTTCCGGGCCTGTGTGTGGGTTGGAATGGGGGGTTTTCCAACCCCCGATTGAAGGCAAGTATGGTCAGCCTCAGACCTCGAATCTTCCTACCCACAACTCTTCTCTGCCTGACGTTCCTTCAAGTTTTAGTACACCTGAACCAGCTATGAACAGTTGCTCTGGAGCCGCTCACACGACTGCTGATCTGCGAATCTACTACCAGAATGTTCGCGGTCTAAGGACAAAAACTGATGATGTGTTCCTCTCTATATCCGAATTGGACTACGATATCTACGTTTTCACCGAAACATGGCTAGACGATCAAATACAATCTCGACAGGTGTTCTGCGGCGATTACAGTGTATTTCGCGTTGATCGTTGCTCTACGCAAAGCTCCCGCCGCCGTGGAGGTGGTGTTTTGATCGCCGTTAACGAAAGATTTGGATCATCACTCGTTCAACATCCTAACAGCACAAATATCGAACATCTGTGGGTAAAAGTTACTGGTCAAGCGACTGATTTGTTTGTCGGCGTCCTGTATATTCCACCGGAAAAAAGTCAGGACATAATACACATGCAGTCTCACCTTGATGCCGTATCTGAAGTCTGTAGTTTGCAGAGGGATACGAGCCCAATGATTCTATTTGGGGATTTCAATCAACCTCGTCTCGTATGGCAATCAAGCATCAGGTACGCTTTCGTTGATCCACTTCAGTCACAGATTTCTACAGCTACTCAAACTCTTCTCGACAACATGGCATTTCACGGACTACGGCAACGCAACCTAATTCGCAACAGCAATGATCGCATATTAGACCTTATCTTCAGCAACGACTCAAACATGACCAATGGATTTGCTACGCTAGCGACAGAACATGTGGTCCCCCTCGATCGCTACCATCCAGCTCTAGAATTCTCTGTGGCATTTCCATCACCAGTTTTGTATCACGAAGAAGTAGATCTCTCGGGCCGTGACTTCCGTCGTGGCGATTTTGAAACGATGAACGCTCTACTTTCGCAGAGTGATTGGTCCACAGTTTATGAGAGCGTGAATGTGGATGCTGCAATTAGTTCATTCAACAGTATCCTTCTTAACTGTATCATCCAAACAGTCCCGTTGAACAGACCGCCAATGAAACCGGCATGGTCCAACCCACATCTCGGTATTCTGCGTCGTCGACGTTTCAGGTTGCTGCAGCAGTACTGTCGCCGAAGGTGTCCGTTCTCAAAACATCAATTTGATGAGGCAAGTCGTATCTACCGTGGATACAACCGTTTTCTATACAAACGCTACGTGAGAAGAAAGCAAGAGGATCTTCGTCGTAACCCAAAGCGATTCTGGAGTTTTGTCAATTCGAAGCGAAAGGAGACCGGACTTCCCTCGTCGATGCACCTTGGTGACGTCAACGCAAGCAGTGCCAGTGGAAAATGTGATCTTTTTGCCCAGCAGTTTTCCAATGTGTTTGTGAGCCATGTGCCAACCGCCGAGGAAATTGATGCTGCCAATCATATTGTACCACGAGATGTGGTTGATCTAGATGTCTTCCAAGTTGATGAGCAAATGGTGGAGTTTGCGTTACAGAAGCTTAAGGCGTCCTATTGTCCTGGACCCGATGGAATCCCTGCCTGCATCTTCAAAAAATGTGGTGCTTCGTTGATGGCACCACTCGTAGCTGTTTTCAACCAATCGCTTCAACAGCAGGAGTTTCCAGTTGTTTGGAAGAGGTCCCATATGCGGCCTGTTTTTAAGAAGGGTGACAAGACGGATGTATCCAACTACCGTGGAATAACTTCCCTTTCAGCGGGTTCAAAATGCTTGGAAACCATCGTATACAAAGTGATGATCGGTTCGTGCAGCGCTTACATTAGTGAAAAACAGCATGGTTTCTTCCCAAAGCGATCGGTGGACAGTAATTTATGCGATTTCACATCGACCTGCATCAGTGCTATGGACAACGGTGCGCAAGTAGATGCTGTATATACCGATATCAAGGCTGCCTTCGACACTGTGAACCATGATGTTCTTCTAGCCAAACTACTTCGATTGGGTGTTTCGGAAAGGATGTGCAATTGGCTACATTCGTACCTTGGCAATAGAAGCCTCTGTGTGAAGATAGGATCAGTAGAATCTCTGTCTTTCACTCCTGCATCCGGTGTGCCACAGGGAAGCAATTTAGGTCCACTGCTGTTCTCGTTGTTTTTTAACGATGTGACTATTCTGCTTGCAAATGGAGGTTTACTTATCTATGCCGATGATCTGAAGGTTTTCCTCGTAATTCGTAACGAAGTGGATTGCAGAGAACTTCAGGGACTTCTAAACTGCTTTGCGCGGTGGTGTTGCAAGAACTACCTCCGAATAAGCGTCTCCAAGTGCTGTGTCATTTCCTACTGCCGGCGAAAATCCCCAATTCTGTACGACTACAACATAGATGGGCAGCAACTTGAACGTGTGGAAAAGGTTAGAGATCTCGGCGTGCTGTTGGATTGCAAATTGACATTCAAACTCCACTACTCTGCCATCGTGGACAAAGCTAATCGTCAGTTGGGATTTATTTCAAAAATTAGCAAAGATTTCAACGACCCATTGTGTTTGCGCTCTCTCTACTGTTCACTAGTCAGATCCATTCTGGAATTTGCATCGATAGTGTGGTCACCGTATGAGGCAATTTGGAGCACGAGAATCGAAGCTGTTCAACGGAAGTTTGTCAGATACGCTCTTAGGAACCTACCGTGGCGTGACCCGTTAAACTTGCCGCCGTACGAGCAACGCTGTGCATTGCTGGGAATTGAACCACTGAATGTTCGTCGCAAAATTAGCCGAGCGGTTTACGGAGCTAAAATAATCAAAGGCGAAGTTGATTGTCCCGCTCTGCTCGAGCGTGTTCGTTTTTACGCCCCGGAACGTCTCTTGCGATCCAGAGAATTGTTACAGGTACCACCAAGGAATACTGACTATGCATCAAATGATCCCATCAATTCTATATGTAGACTATTTGTAGAAGCATGTAACGTTTTTGATTTTAATTTGACGACTGAGACATTTAGACAACGCTTGTATAGTTCGCGTATTTTTAATTAATTAGTTTAAATTAATTTCATTAAGACCACGATGTCAGATGAAAACAATCATAATAAATAAATAAATAAATAAATAAATACCCCGCAACAAATCACATACCGCTCCCCTATACCCGAGACGTCCCCCTCCCCCCCCCGATTTTCCCCCCCCCCCCCCCCCAGGCCCCTTTCCCTTTCCGGTTTTTGTCTCCCCCCCCACCCCCCCCCCCCACCCCCCCCTTCCCCCCAACAATTGTTTTTCCCAAAATACCCGTCTCAAAAAATCTTCGTCTTATCGCCAAACCGTAATAGATCGACAATTCTGTGACGAGTTTATCAGTCAATTTTCCAGCACCCTTCCCTCCTAGCCCTTTCGTGTTCTTTTTCAACGTGCGTAGTCGATTTCCCATACGCTTTTGAACATGACCCACGCACTCTTTCTTGATCACCGGGCAGTCCTTGTACGGGTCCATTTCAACAAGGGCCTTGAACGTTTTGGTGTCCCCATCGCCATTATAATATTAATATTTAACACCCAGAAGGGATTCCGATCTGCCGAACATTTCATTGTAGTACATATGCCTGCTGAATGAGTTGTGATGTCCAGTAGACAGCAAAACGTCTTCACACTTTCTAGCCCGCACCCGAGAACGCAAAAAGCAAACAAAAGCCGTCGGTTTAATTCATACACGTTTTGCGACATCGGCGACGAATAAATTTGACGTTTTGAGCATGAACAAACTACGATGAGTATGAACCCCACCCCAGGTCCAGCCGTGCGTCCAAATTTCACTGCCCCATAACACGACTTGTTGTTCTGGCACGGACTAATTAGCGGACTGTAAAAGGTTTTTTTGTCCGTCCAGACGCGGGTCTTCAGAGGTCCACGACCTCTGCCTTCGATCACTGACCTTTCTTTTACGACGGATAAACGAAAAGTCCGAATTGGATATTGCGAGCTTTACTGTCTGATAATTAATATCGAACTGACTTTATTTGGACACGATCGTATAGATATATAAACCTAATGAGAGATTCTCGGGAAGCGAGAGATTGATGTTATCTCTTATCATGAGAGTGAAGAAACGATCGAATCTGATCTAAAGAGATCAGAATCAGGGGTTCTTAATTTGTATTGGACGGAACATGCCGGCCGCCTTGAAACCAGAGGGGTTTCAACGAAAGTTGATGCAATTTCTTACAAACTTGATTCATCTCTATGTTATTGATTCTATTGCTTAGTTCTAACATGATTGCACTAGGATTTAAATCACTGCTTAGTTACTACTGCTGCGAACTTCGTTGCCGGACTGCACCGACTCTCCTCGGTAGAAACGACTCCATACTTGCGCGTATGGTTGGGAACTTGATGGATCTGCTGCTTCACTGCGGCTCGGGCGTCGTCACATGTGTAACTGGGCTCACATGTGTTGCTTTCTGGTTGGAGATGATTGACTTGGGGTTTGCCGTGCCGGGTGTACAGCGGTGGCTACTTCTACTTCTTCGGGACTTCTTGGTTGAGATGACAGCAATGGCTTCTTCACGGTACTTTGACTTGGTGTGGTGTGGGTCTTCATTGGGTATGATCGAGTGCGCCCCTTTTGCATCGGATGATGCTTCCTTCCTCGTCGTGCTTCTCTTCGGGGTGCGTTGATGGTGTAGGTGGTGATGGTTTCCTCGAAAAGACTTGGATGTAGTTGACCGAATATAGATTTCTGAAACCGGAACAACTTACCTACCCAGGCAAGAACAGTGCCTGACGATAAACCGTTGAGTGTGAACCTGGGTGGCAGCCTTCATCGTGCGTAATTTCTTCAGTTGTCGGATGACTGGCGTTTCGTGAGACTTGTAGTCTCGTACCATCGGTTTGCTGATTAACGGGATGAGCTGGCCAGGCCCAATGCCAACCAGTTGACGACGGCTGCAAGGAGGGATTACCATGGCTTCCTCCGAACGAAATATGATAGAGAGCGCTGTGGTGCTACCGACGAATTGTAATAATTAGAATGATTCTTAACTTGCGATGACCCTGTGGCCAACGCCGACGCCGTGTGCGTCGAGACCTTCACCAGACGAAACGACGTTTACATACATGCACAGACCATACCAATTGACTTTCTACAGATTTTTTACCCTTGACATTATGGAATGATGACATCGAAAAAACTTGAAAGGTACCGTGGCACCGGGATGCACTCAGTTAGAGGCATTAGAGATTTGCTCATTTTCTTCATTGTCCCGGATGGGAAGTGGACAGATTTTCGAGATTCCTCGATCAAAACATCCGTCCTTTGTGCGGACCGTGACGACGCGGATATTGCCGTCCGACCCTGCGAAGACCTTAGTAACCCTACCCAAGAGCCACTTCAGTGGAGGGGCATTCTCATCCTTGAGTAGAACCATAGTACCGATGCGAATATTGTTCCGCTGCTTGGTCCACTTCGTGCGGTTATGCAGATCCGAAAGATATTGCGTGGACCACCTAGTCCACACTTCTTGGAACACTTGCTGCGTGTTCTCCCACTTCGTGAGACGGTTGGTGGGAACGTTCTGCAAATCTGGCTCCGGGATGGCGACCAGTGGCCGCTGGACCAGGAAGTGCCCTGGAGTCAGAGCTTCATAATCGTTGGGATCGTTGCTTATTGGAGTTAATGGGCGCGAGTTGAGTACCGCTTCGATTTGCGTTAGAACGGTCAACATCTCATCCACTTTCAACACTTTGGTACCGACCGCTTTTTTGAAGTGTCCTTTAAACGATTTTACCTGAGCTTCCCACAGACCACCAAAGTTCGGTGTGCGGGGAGGGATGAACCGGAACTCAATTCCATCGTTGCTAGTGTCCTTGATCAGTCTGTCTTGGAATTTCTGGTCGTGAAAGAGGCGATGCAACTCAGTCAACTCACGTTTTGCCCCAACGAACGTAGTTGCATTGTCGCACATTATCAGATGCGGCTTGCCTCGGCGCGCGGTGAATCGTTTCAGCGCCGCCAAAAATGCTTGCGTAGTCAGGTCCATGACCAGCTCCATATGAATAGCTTTAACAACCAGGCACACGAATATCGCCACGTAACATTTTACTGGACTCGCTCGACGGTTGGGGTAGTTCACAAAGAATGGACCACAGTAATCCAATCCCACGTTCATGAACGGTGGCGCGGGATTGACTCTCGCTGATGGAAGATCAGCCATTAGTTGATCTAGAACCTTGGGTTTGTTTCGAAAGCATGCGATACAATCGTGGATCACTTTTCTGACCAAGCTGTGAATGTGTACTGGCCAGAACTTTCCTCGGACGGCCGAAATCAGCAGCTGTTGACCGGCGTGGAAGAGCTTGAAGTGGTAATGTTGTACAATCATTTTTGCGAGCGCATGTTTATGGTGTAGAATGTAGGGATGTTTGCGTTCGTACGATATCGATGCCTTAGAGAGCCGGCCGCCGACGCGCATCACGCCGTCACATAATTGAGGATGCAGCGCAGCGATGTTGGACGAATCGTGGACTCTACCTTTTTCTTAAGATCACGCAGTTCTTGTGGATAACACTCCTGTTGAGACAAACGAATCAAGACAACTATGGCATGTTCCTGCTCTTCGCGCGATAAGCATCCAGTCTTCCTAGACTGTCGATTACAGTTTTGCGCATTGTGTCTGAACCGAAGCAGAAGCGCTACCATCCGGACTATTGCTGTGAACGAAGATCGTTCTCCAAAGATTTCGCTTGGTGGGACTGCTTGAGTAGGTAATGACGGTGTTGGTCGTTCTTCGAGTATCGCAGGATCCAATTCGTCATTAGGAGTATTGCCCGCGTGTGGCCAATACTGTTGATCTTGACTTAACCACTGTGGACCCTCAAACCAAAGAGTTTGGTACTGGAGGTGCGCTGGAGACATTCCACGGGAGATGAGGTCTGCTGGATTTTCAGTTCCTGGGACATGGCTCCAGATACCGTCTTTGGTGAGATGCTGAATCTCAGACACTCGGTTTGCCACAAAGTAACATTTTAAGTTTTATAAATTCCTACAAGGGTGTTATAAAACGACATCCATATAACTCTGGTCAAGGCGTATTTGTCTTGATTCCTTCCCCCAAAACCTCATAAAGACTAAAATTTGGCTAGTTGGCCCACCCTCGCAGAGGTTCTGAAGGGTATATTTTAGAGACAGTTCTAGATTGGATTAAAATAAAAAGATTGTATAGTGACCAAATTAAAAACCGTTTGAAAACCAAATGTAAGCTACAATAAAATCAATTTGACATTTATAAAAACCTGTTTTGGGCCACTTACTCTAGACGCTTGCCAAAGCCACTCAAAACAGTTTTATTCATATTATAATCGTATTCATAAAATTTGTTTAGTCTCAACAAATTCATTTCGACAAAAAACACTACTGATTGGAGAAAACATTTACCCATCAGTATTTTCAACGTAAAATATTTAACTCAGTTATATTGATTTATCACAGGATTTATCATAATTTATCACTAGACTCAAATTTTAAGTGCCAAACAAAATTCATTGTGTAAAGTACTTGAAAAGAGCTGAAAAACTAAGTCCGCCTTCGAAATACGTTGTACATTCTATTTATTTTTTTATTCAAAAAAAGTTTAATTCTTCGTTGAAGTTAAGCTTTTTGCTCAATCACTCTTATTTAACCATATTTTTATTCCACATAAACTGCTGTATAACAATAAACCGTGTCAACCGAAACATATCTTGATGTATGGAAATTATAAACCTTCCATGAAGATTGGAATAAAAATGGCAGCGGCATTTACATTGATTTTTCATAAGCCATTATTGAAAATGCGGTTTTGTTTTTATGAAAGCATCTATAAATAAATCATGTTTTGATATTGCATTTATGAAAATAATTTTGAGGCTAAACTGCTTCTTTGCAAAGCTATTTTGCTACATGCAAGACCGTTTAGCTGTCAAACAGCTTATATGGTAACCCAGCTGCTGCCAGAAAAGAGTTTTGACAGTTCAAGCTTTGTCCGCAGGAAGAAAATTGCAGACAATTGAACGATGCGAAACATGCCTCACGATTATTCCATCTGGATCATCATCTCGGACGAAATTGATGAATGATAAAATCATCATGGTCCTTAATCGACTTTTCCGAGAGAACAGCTTCTCCGATAACTTTGAATTCAAATGATCCAACGACTCCAAGCGGCTCTGCTGGCGGAGGAACGGTGCGCGCGGTCATTGTCAACTGACTAATGTTGTTGTTTTGTCATGGAACTTAGTTGATGGGTCACTATTCAGAATGCTTAAGAAGTTAGCTTAATTTTTCACTTAAACGTGCTAATTGTTTTCACTGTTTTAAATTTGTTGCTTTGCGAATCCATCTTTGTTTCATTTTATTATGACAACTCTTATCATACTCTTTATGTAGTTCAAAATGCTACAATATATGCTGTATGCTCTCGTCATAATCCACATGGATAATGATGGTTTTGATAATGATAAAACGTACTTATGAAATATGTTATCATGACTCTCTTAAACAAATATGAACGAGCTTTATTATTGACAGACTGAACGGTTTTATGAGGGAATAGATTTCCTCGTCAATTAATTTTAAAAGCTAGACTGTTTTGGACTTCACCTTTTTGCTAGAAAAGGTTATAAAAACAGCCAAAAGTAAAATAATTAACCATACATCTTTCGCATAATTGAAAACCGCTTTTAAACAAAATGGCATGTGTATTGCAGTAATAAAGCCCTTATAAATTAGAACAAAAGCTAAAAGGCAGTAGGATTGTTACTTGGGCTCGCCATCGACTTCTTGCATGTGTCCCATAAGAATGTATTCATGAATGAACTCCTTGTAAGACTCCTTCAATTCGGGGTTCATACTGAACCGTTTCTCTAAGCTGAAGAACCGCTCCATTGCCCTTGTTTTGGACTCTCCCAATCGCTCTAGCATATGGTCCTTCTTAGGTAGTGTTACTACGAATCTACCCTCTTCGTCCCGGAACGTCGTTTTGCTGAACAATTCTTCGCATGCCGTTTCCTCCACTGAATGCGTTCGGTTGACATGGCAGGTCTCTAGCTCCCAGAACCTGGCGATCATTTCTTGAAGGTCCACTGTTGAACTGACGTAGCTTGTTGTTGTGGGTAGGATGCTTGGTATTTCTGGTACCCTTCCGGATACAACCCAGCCGAGAACGGTTTCCTGCAGTGTAGGACCGTCGCCGAATAACTTCCTTCTCCCAGCCTGCAATAGGTCAAATAAGAACTCCGCACCAATGATCATGTCTATGGGACCTGGGTTTGTGAATGTGGGATCCGCTAGCACTATAACTGACGGAACATCCAACAGATCCATCCGCACAGGTCTGACCGGCAGAGCTTGAGTAATCCTCGGCAAAATGTGGAATTGCATGCACTCCTCGAACGATGATATCGACGCATTTCTTGGTTTGATGTTGGCTTCCACAGATTTTGATGACATCTCGCTGCTGCTGCCTATTCCTTGCACCTTCAAAAAACTCTGCTTCTCCCGGAACATCAACTTTTTGGCGAAACTACTAATCATGTAGCAGAACTCTGAACCCGAATCAAGGAGAGTTCTGGCAAATGCGACGTTACCAAAATTATTGGGTTGTGAGTGAGTGTTTTGTGAGCGTGTTCCGAGGTATGATGAAGCGGGTTGTGCTTGTGTGGCTGATTGAGTGGATGGTGTTTGTGTTTGGCTTTGTGGTTTCAAACGATTTTGCTGTGACTGTTGCTGGTTTACTGCTGGAGTTAAATTAGATCGATATTGCGCTTGAGGAACGGAGGGCTGGGCACTAACAGCAGCCGAGGGCTTTGCTGGACGACCGCCGTTCGATGAACTTTCGAAATGTAGCATTGGCTTGTCGACGTCGTTTGCTGGAGTAATTGATTGTAGCACTGCATATTGATCCCTCAAGAACTGCATCAGCTCGTTGAACTTGGGGACATCTTAGCAATTGTGGTGAGTCTCCCAGTGGCGAAGAGTTGTTGTATCGAGGCGAGAACAAACCATGTACGCCAATATGGTCGACCAGTTAGCTGTTTGCTCCCCAATCTTATTCAACATCAACAGATTTTTATCGAACTCGCTGATGATGTGGTTTAAACTCTCTGCACTTTCCTTCCTAATTGGTTCGACAGCAAACAACGCATCTAGATGGGCCTTCACAATAAGCTTCTTGTTTTCATATTTCTTCTCCAGCTGCCTCCAGGCCACCGCATAGTTGTCTCCCGTCAGTTCCACAGAGTTCAGTTCCTGCAATGCTTCGCCACTTGTCAACGACCGCAAATAGGTGAATTTATCAACTGCAGCTAGCTGTTGATTGTTGTGGATGAGGCTTCGTAAAGTATCCCGAAAGCTGGTCCAATCTTGTATCCTTCCACTGAAGCTCGGCAACTTGATATCGGGCAGCTTAACTCGGGAAACTGGCTGCAATTCCGGTTCGAAGGACCATGTTCTGGCACGGACTAATTAGCGGACTGTAAAAGGTTTTGGATTGTCCTTTTTCGGACGCAACTGGAGGAGCGCGGATTTAATTTCAAAGTATTGCTCCTGAATTTGGTAGAGAAGCTCTTCAAACTTCTTTTCTCGTCGCTCTTCTTCCGCCCGGGTGTTTTCCGAGACTTTCACTTCTCCAGCACCATCATCGTCGTCATAATGCATCTCAATTTTCCGGCGAACACTGTAGAACTTCTTCATCGCCTCTTCAAGGGTCTCCAAACGTACATTAATTTGGGGTTCATGCTTCCCCTTTTGGAAACCTTGGACGAAACGTGCAAGTCCATTGATGAGCCCGATCAACTGCTTCTCCAGCCTTTTCAGCTCATTGAGCTCTTCTCTCACCATCTTCACGCCTTTCAAAAATCACCCGCAAATTTACAGTACTGCTGGATGGTAAAACACTTTCAATTTGTGGCAATTCACTGTTCACGGGACAAGTCCAAGTTCAAGCTCATATCACTTCACTAGCACTCCGCAGTTGTACTGTAAAATTGCCAATTAAGTTTTTGCACTATCACTAAACCACTGCTATCTGCAACGACCGCACGACCTCGATAACTGCTAATGGAATTACTCAGTTAATTGCAGCAAAGGAATGACAGCGAGTATCGAAACCAACATAAGCCAAGAAAATTTAATGCCGGGCAATCCAACTCAATCCAGGCCACAAAACCCAGAAAAAACGCTCAATCGTAAATTTTCAATTTTTATTGTACCTGCTCATCATCGAATCTCGACCCATCACATGCAACCCAACCACCACAAAAATGCCACACAAACCATACAAATTACTTCCCTGACGGCAATCGGGATGATTCCGTTCTGCTACCAGCTACTCGCATGCAAATTTGCTCCGTTGCTTACTGCCGGCCAATCTCCAAACTGCTCCGTCAGAAAACCATCCAACATTCAACAACGGCAGCACAATGCCGACAATATCACTCACTGCACACACAATCGTTCTATTATTCCACCCGTGGGGACGCTTCTTCTCGATCACCAGCAGCGTGGTTTTCGGCACACAATAGAAACACGTGAACGTTTGATTGTTGCCACTACGGTGGACACAGTTTTTGCGAATCGAATCGCCAAAAGCACTACTATCACCTTTGTCCTCTTGGTCAAGATCCGGCTCGAAGGACCATGTTCTGGCACGGACTAACTAGCGGACTGTAAAAGGTTTTTTTGTCCGTCCAGACGCGAGTCTTTAGAGGTCCACGACCTCTGCCTTCGATCACTGACCTTTCTTTTAAGACGGATAAACTAAATGTCCGAATTCGAGATGGCGAGCTTTACTGTCTGATAATTGATATCGAACTGACTTTATTTGGACACGATCGTATAGATATATAAACCTAATGAGAGATTTTCTCGGGAATCGAGAGATTGATGTTATCTCTTATCATGAGAGTGAAGATACGATCGAATCTGATCTAAAGAATCAGGGGTTCTTAATTTGTATTGGACGGAACAATGTTTGCATGTGTGATTTTCCGAGGGGGTCGATAGGGAAAGCCGTTGATTACAAACAAGCAGATCCGCATTTTTCACTTATTGGCGCTGAGTTTCTTTGTTTCATCTTCATTTCATAAAGTGACAAGTTTTAACACACAATCACATTTAAAAAATGCATTGTTTCTAATCTCTTTCACATGATGTAAAATGCCTCGAATTTAGTCACTTTTTGACGTATAACCTTTTTAGGCATTTGTGCATAAAACCTTTTTGGGCATTTTATGCTTAGTTCCAGTACCTACTTTGAAGTCAACATTGCATACTTCAGATTTACCGTAAAGTGTCACATTTAGTATTAAGTGTCAGAAATAAACACAAACAAGTAGTAGATGTTGTTGTTGTTATTTCGTACTTACATGCCTTTCAGTATGAGGCCATGAAGACGACCTGTACCCTACATATCGAACCCATCAACAACACATGGGCCGGGACCAACAGCTTCACTTCTCTTCCGAAGGAAGGCGTGATCAGAGATGTTTTGTCACATAAACTCCCAACGGTGCCGACTGGAATTGATACCAAACAGACCGAGGTGATTGGCAATGACGCTTATCACTACACCATCAGCGCCTTCATAACGCAGTAGTGAAGAACAACAACCTACACACTTAGAAAATGTGTACAGTATTCGGCAATTTTTTACCGAACTTTCAGGGGCCTGGCATCCCTATCCTATTTGACAGTATGAAACATATCACGGGCCTTATTTGAATACTGACGTTTGTCTGCGGGTAAGAACACCTGCATTGTTCACAAACAATGAATCTTTTGATATTTGGATGTGAGAGATGTTGGATACAGGAAAATGGCTGCCAGTCAGTTCCCTGCGAACTTTCAACAGCTGAACGTTCGGTAATCTGTTCGGTAATTAAATAAATTACCGAACGTTCGATACACGAATTTTTTGATTAACTGTCAAAAAATACCGTACACTTCGGTAACGGGAGATTTGATGATCTGTCAAAAACTACCGTACAGTTCGGTACTTTGTGTAGTTCTGGTACCGAACCGTTTCGGTATTTTTGTTTGTTTTTATCGTTTAACACCAAAATATTCGGATGTTATTGATTTATTAAACAATATTATATTTGTTGTTATTTGTTTATTTACTTATTTATTCAATACGGAATACGTTAAGAGGGGACCACGAATGATGAGTGTTGGCTGCATCGGATGCTGGTCAGTGAAGTTGTCTTATACCTGTAGATGGATACAATAAAGAAAATATATGGTGTACCTGCTCCATCATCGTTGATATCGGGTTTCGGCCACGAGATGACAACTTTTTAAACTCAAACTTTCTAAACCACCTTCTGGAACACACCAATCATTGGAACCACGAGACTTCATAGAAAATGGCCGACAGTTTGACAGTTAATAATACTTTACCGGGCTTCGGTAGTTCAGAGTTCGTTTTACGTTTTGTTCGTTAAAGTGCTTACCGTATTCAGTGATTGTTTGTTTTTACCGTATGAATTGTATTTTTTTCAACCGAATACGGTAAATAAAATACAAAATAACAGATAGTTCGGTAAAGTGTTACAAAGTTACGGTAAAATTATTTTTGTTTACCGAAAAATCGGTAATATTTTATGTTTACCGAAATATTTCGTCAATTATTTTACCGAACAGCAAAATCGAATTCAAGAAAATTTGATACCATTATTGGGGAAGAGCTACAATAATTTGCTTCATTTTCCCTGATTTAGTTTTAAAAAAAAATAAAAAACAACAAAAAAAAAGTATTAACAATTCACAGTAGTTATTTTTTTTTTTTTTTTTTTTTATTTTAAAAAAATTATCACCACTGAGCGGCTTGTCTCTCTTTCAGAGAAGAATCGCCAGAAGACCCCGAAAAAAGTGGATACAGACCCAACAACCACAAGGCTATAATAGATTGCATATATAGGGCATATGCATTACGTCTAGTGCATCATTGAAGTCGGATTAAAGCTGAAAATGGCCCCTTTAAGTTCGAACTAATGCTATATCTTTTGTAATGCCATAAGACATTACTAAAGTAGCATTATTGCATTGGTAATGCATCATTGCATTGGTAATGCATCATTGCATTCTTAAAGCTAATCTAACATTTCATTACTTGACAACTGTTGAATTGATGCGATCCCGCATTAATGATGTTGATTTTGGGTTGTATAAGTGCAATAATATAATGCTTGTGGTTACTTGGGGAGGTTTTAATTTTAGGATTTCATTATGAATTTATCAATAATTTTTATCGTAATCGTTTACTTAGAATCTGGGTAGATTCCACACCAGTTTACCCAGTTTTCGACATCTTCAAACTAATTAGAAAAATGAGTGCAATAATACCCAGAACCCAAAATAGCGTGCAGACGAAACTCTGTGGCGCAAAATAAAGCGAGATGGTCATTTTAGTAAACTTAATAACCAAATGATACGTAATATTGTTATTCAATTTACGTTGAAAGAACTCTCTTCACGTTACACCAATACTCTGCCCATAAACGCATGTTAGTCCCACTAGCAAAAACATGCAGCTGAGAAAAACGCAGTTGAAGTCGTCGCAGATTTTCCTTTTTATTGGGTCAATGTGAAAGCGAAACTTGGATATATGCATCCCATTAGTTGAAATATATATTGGAAAGTACTTTTACATACAATTTGTTCATTGTTTGTTCAAAATAATGCCTAAAAGCATGCGAAAATATGAACGTGACTGACATGCGTTTATTTGCGTATGAATGAGTCAGAATAAACGCATAACAGTATCAGTGCTTGCTGTGATGCATTAGCGTTGACGGCGATTTTGTAAACTCTTTACTCCTATGGTGAACTCACATAAGCATCTGTCAGTCTGTGTGTGAAGCTAGACAGTGCTTGTCTTATCTTTTCACTCTACCGGATAATCCTATAAGAAACTGTCAATTTTTGCGTGAAGAGTCGTTGTCTCGATGGTGCCGTCAACGCCAAATGGTGTTTCATTGTTGTTCGCGTGATCAGATGGCTAGGATTCAATTGTTTTAAAATGTCTTCTCTCGATTATTTAAAACTATACGGGTGTGAGGACAGTTCCGAAGACGAGGGGTTGGTTCCGGCGGTTCCGGTTTCGATTGCCGATGGTGAATCAGTTCACGGTAACGTAAGTTCCGAAGATGAATTCCCCGGGTTTGAGGCAAATGGCGAGCAGTTTCCGGCTAAGAAAGCTCCGGCATCATGGATGCAATACTTGAAATCTTTGGAAGATTCTGAGCAGGATACAGTTAGTGACATCGATTCCGAAGGAAGCTTCACTGCCAATATGGAATCTACAAAAAAACGGAAGCTAACTAAAAAAGAAATTAAAACGAAATGCATGGTGAAGAAGCGCCGCCGTTCACACCAAGTTAAGGTTGATGAGTGCGGGTGTAAGTTAAAATGTGGATCCAACATTTCCAAAGACGATCGGATTCAATTGAATACGATGTTTTGGACCCTCAATCAAGAGTACCAGACAAATTACTTCCGTCAGAACGTACAGCGCACGGAAGTTCAAAGACGGCGTCGGTACAGGTATGAGGAAGATGGACCAAGAAAAATCAACAGCTATGTGTTTCAACTCGTGGCCTCGAACGGTTCTTCCGTTAAAGTGTGTCGGAAGTTTTTTTTTGAACACTTTCGGTTACGGTGACAACTGTGGGTGAGTACATTTTACCTTTTTCTGACTGGCAATTCCTAAAAATATGCGAACTTATATAATTAATTCCACAGCAACATCATTTATCGGTGCGTTGATGAAGGAGATCAGCCTAAGAAATCGCAACGTGGGAAGTACAGACGGAGCACAGCAAAGCGTGATGCTATTGAAAAGCATATCCAGTCGTACGGTCCAACTGTGTCGCATTACCGTAGAGAACATGCCCCCAACAGATTATATCTTCCATCAGATCTCACTGAGAAGCTTATGCACCAAAATTTCCAGAACACCCACGAGCTTGACGTTACTTACGCTCTTTATTGTAAGAAAATGCGGGAAATGAATATTTCACTGGTAAAATTGGGGAAGGAAGAATGTGAGGTTTGTGTTATTGCAGCACAACATCGCAAGACGTCAGGACATCCTGAAACGATCATTGGAGATACATGTTCGACCTGTATTCGCTATGACGAGCATTCAAGGATTGCCAAAATGTCGCGTAAAGCTTACCGTAAAGACGGAGAAACGGTGCTGTCAGATACTGTTGTTCTAGCCGTAGATCTCCAGAAGGTAGTGCATTTTAAGTTGTGGAAACTTGTTTAAGTTATGCTTTTTAAAATATCTTCTATTCAACTCTTAGGTGGTACAGCTGCCCAGACTCGAAGGCCTGAAAACGATAATCTTTTCTCGACGGCTTCTGGCATTTAACCAGACTTTTGCTCCCGTTGGCAAGTATACAAGGTCTTTCCCGGTTAACGCTTGTACATGGGATGAATCAACGGCTGGTCGGTCTGCGAACGATATCATTAGCACGTTCCATCGAGTAATCGACCAATATAAAGAAACCAGGAAGATTGTTCTGTGGCTAGATAACTGTGCTGCTCAGAACAAAAACTGGGGTTTGTTTCTCCACTTAATACTTTTAATTAATTCCAATGATATTCAAGTGGAGGAACTTACTCTGAAGTTTTTTGAGTCTGGGCACACATTCATGGCAGCGGATAGTTACCATGCAGCCGTTGAAAAAGCAATGAAATCCAGCCCACCAGTGACATTCCCCGACTTCAAGTATGATTTGCAAGTTGCACAGAAGAACGTGGCAGTGCTGGATATGCATCCTGAGGATTTTTTTGAGACGCAGCTGCAAGTTTCCCAGTATACGCTCAACAACATGGATCCTCGTCCTTACATGGACAAAATAAAGCAAGTCATCATTCGCAAAGGAAGCTATATGCTGATTTACGGAGATTCATTAGAATCTGGCGCTGATTTGCAACGTGGTATGCTGTTCACTAAAAAAACAGCTAAAAATGGTGACATCGAAGACGTTTGACTTGAAAACCACTTTGAAATTCAAACTGCAAGCGCGTGGAATCGAACAAAACAGGAAGAAAGCTCTGTTGAATGTTATTCTGCCGGTAATTGACGATGAGAAGAAAGCTTTCTGGGAAAATTTGGTTGAGATGGAAACAATTAATGCCGATGAAGAAGACTAGTTAATTCTGAAATTTCTTCGAACTTCAAGTTGTAATACATATGAAATCAAATAATAATTGCCATTTAGATTCGAATATTTTCATTTGTATTGTTGTTAAATTTGTCTTCATTAAATAGTTGCTAAAATAAATGTTTAATAGTATATTTTCAACGCTGAGCCTGTTATGCGTTTATTTGAAACATGGGACAGACAAAGTTTGGTATTTTTTTCAACATTTTAGGAACAAACATAGTTTTTTCTTTTGAAATACTGAAAGTACATATAATTTAAATATGTATTGTGAATTTATCTTAAAAGTGGTGAAAAATCACGTGGGACTGTTATGCGTTTATGGGCAGTACAGAAAAAAATAAAAATAATAATAAATATAAATAAAAAAAAATGATTATAATACAACTCAAACGTTACCCTACCCTCACCCCACCCACACCCCCTACCCAACCCCAACACAAACCCCACATCTTCTTCTTCCTTTTCTTTTTTGGAAAATGAAGTGTCCCCGCCGCCACCCCCCCCCATTTTCCCCCCCCCCACAACCATAATGATGTGATCTATCATTAAACCATTCCGCTTCACCATAATTGTAATATTTTCTTTGCCCCCCCCCCCCCCCCACCACCCCCCCCCCACCATCCCATTTTTCACTCTCCACAATTCGCGCAAGGCCGCCAAGGCACTTTTCGTTGCAGATCTACTGTCCGATCGAATAGACTGGCCATCACTGTTCCAACTCCAGACCCATTTCCGTATCTTGCGAAACACCTCCCTCCTTAGAGTTCCATTCAGGAGAAAATGCAGGACTCTTCGTAGCACTGATGAAGCAGGTATGATCTTTTTATTTTTATTTTTGAGATTTTCAGCATCGAAATGTTTTTAACCTTCCAAAGTAGTCAGTGATACCCTTTTATGGTTAACTCAAATAAAGCAATAAACGCGATTTACACAAAACGCAGAAAATCACAAGTCAACCAATGAAGCGTCTAATTTTTATGTTTGTCAAGTTCAAAAACAAGTTTCATTATTCCTCCCCTCAGTAAACAAGAATGTGAGAATAATTGCAAGAACTGATAATCCGTTCACTGAACTCGTAATATATTGGCTCGTGTATTTCATCGTTTAGGCTAAGTCAAATTTAATAACCCTTTTTGGTCAAGCGTTTCATTATTGCTCTACTATTGCAAGTTTTAGTATTTTTATGTTTGAATGGAATTTACGTTTGCATACTCAACTATTAAGGTACAAGTCAAATGTAGGAATTGAAAATCTTATCAACATCTTACGCCGCATGAGTATTTTTTACTGCACGTTTGTGCCTTGGAAATACTTTTCCAGAGATTGTCATTCGAAGTGTTTGCTTCTCCAGCTTTTGAATCGGGATGAAAGCAAAGCAGAATTATTAATAGGACCACAAGAACACACAAGAAGTGAAAAAGTGTTCAAACTGGTTTTCAGATTAACAATTCAAAGGTGTTCAAATAATATGGGGATTAAAATAATCAAACAAATGAAAAAAAAAAAAAAAACAAACCCTAGATGAGTAATTTCTATTTCGCAGGTGTTTCATTTCGCTCTCGTTTTTATGACTCTAACCGCTATTTCTTCCATATTAGGTTTAGTTTTTATTAAAACCTATTTACTGCCAGTGGACGAGTTGTCCTATGTTACAAATAATTTAATTAGGATAAAATGCCAAGCTGATTTCTTCCACTTGGAAATTGGACGCACGTTTGTCCCACTAGAACAGGTATTAATCCCACTGGGATATTTATACTTCGATATTTCAAGTGAAACTTGTTTGAAAAATATTCGTAAAATTGTGTTTCAAAATATACTGTTAGGCTTAAAAAATCAAAATTGTACAAATATCAATGGGAAATGCTTACACCGGCAGTATATCTATTTGACAAAAAAAAAGTAGGGTTCAAGTATTATTTTCGCCTTGCCTTAAGTCCTAACGGTGATTTACCGATATTTTTATAAGTTTGTATACAACGTTCGGTTTCTTTCGAATCTATATTTTTGCTCATAATTGTAGTCGACGATGCGTTTTTCCTACAAATGCTTTCAAAACGAAGTGACGTTCTTAATATGCGTTTTTTCTAGATTTTGTGTTGTATAGCTGCTGAACTAACCTACCGCTTAAAACGAATAACGGATCATACCGAAACATCCTGTTCAATTTGATAATTGAAGTCGTATTTCCGAAAATACACCCCCACTTCGAATTATTCAGCCACCCTATTGATGACCAATTTCAGGTTTGGCTCAAATTTCCATCGATCTTCCTCTCCCGCTCTCATCGTTATTTCGGAAGCTGCGTAGCGTGTAGGTATAATCGAACATCTTTGGATCGTTCGTAGTCAGTCGGCAGCAAGACTCGGAACAGTTAGCAAGTGTAACGTGTTTAGGGAGGAAGGAAACCAATTTGTGATAGTAGGTGCAGATATTCAAAATCTACCGGTATGCTGCGCGCTGTGTTACTCTGCGTTATAGCGTTGGCTGTCCTGACGGCTGGTCAGAGACAGGTCGAGGAAGTGCTGAGATGGCAACAGGTTCAGTTCGATGTACCGGAAAGTGGTTAGTGGGTCTAATCGATAAATCTAAGAAGAACAATGATAACTGAAAGTAACAACTTAAAATTGTGTCCACAGTTGTTTCCGCCCCAGATGGCTACATCCCAATCAACAATATTCCGATGAGTGGCGTTCATTACCAGAATCGTGTATTCGTAACAGTTCCACGCCGGCGATGGGGTATTCCGTCTACCTTGAACGTTGTTGACCTATCACCACCATTCCCCAACGAGAACGCCGTTCTGAAGCCATACCCTAGTTTTGAACTCAACGAACTTCGGGTGCGTATTCATTTGAAACAAGAGCTATGCAAACCAGTTTCAACTCATCGTTGATGTGTTCTTTATATCCTAGGCCGATCTTCAACCCGATGCGAACCGCCTGGTAACCGTCTACCGTCCACGGGTTGATCGTTGCGATCGTCTGTGGTTTGTCGACACCGGCATGATGGAAATCCCCGGTAAGTGATAGTAGTTGACCTATTTTGAATTGAGTAATGGTAATAATTTAAACAAGCAGTAAACAAAACCCTCACTATTATCGTATCATCTTTCCATTTCGAATTTAGTGACGGGAAAACCAAAACTTGCACGAAAAGGAAGGTGCTCGAGGTTATCAACTGGTTGTTTTTATTTATTTTTTATTTATTATACTCCGCTTCCACGCGCTTCCTTACTGCCTGTTTGTATTTATATGATAGCTCCTCTAATCGTGGGTAAACAACGGTTCGAGCAGCTTCGTAGCCTTCGGTTGGACTTGAATATTTGAAAAATTCCCTCAATAACCGACAAACCGGTTGGAATGATTTTAGCGACATTCGGCTGCTTTGCATATTCCCGCTGGAAGCAGACGATTCATGAGACTGATGTTTGCCTCGAAGATAAGCCAATTCGGTGTGCTAATTGGTGATTTTTTATATGCCGTTTGTATTGAGAGTCGGTGATATGGTGTAGCTTACTGAACAAAACAAGTTTGAAAAAAGAAACCGGGCTGTTTAGTATTGGATCTTTATTGTTTTCACGCATATGAGGCAAACTTGTATTGGTCTTGGCACAAAGCAAATATTGCAATTCAATGAAGTTTTTTTTTAGAAAATCTACATACAAATATGTACACAATGAAACGACTCTTAGCAAAATGTGAACATTTAGAAAGTCCTTGCAAGAATAGTTACCACAGATTTTTTTTTTCGGTCGATTGGTAATCAAATTGGATTATACTCCCTGCGGCGGTAGGATGAAGAAAACATTAAAATCGATCCAGCTTGTTTTGATTTCCTTTTGATATGGGTCAGTCACGCATATATTTGCAGTTTATAGAAAGCGTCTGAAATGTGTTTTGAACCAACAAGAAGTGACCACGACCTTTATAATCGAAGCAGTCATGAAATTCGGAATTTCTATTTGAGCATAGCCTACTTTTCAATGTTCAATGAGGCTTCAATTCCTCAATTTCGTCACGAATGTCCTTGCGTGAACCGGTTTGCCAATATCAGAACAGCATTTTTAGTTGCAAGGATAGGCAGTTTTTAGTTATTAATTGTTAAAAATAACAACTGTTAAATATCAACGGATGAAACCGGAATTTAAGCACCATTGATCTTTTTTACGAATGTTATTTATTTGAAGTTAGGCATCAACAGACCAAGCTCAGGTCCTAAACAGAAAAAAATCTTGTTGTAAAAACTACAATTTTACCCGACTATGCCTATTCTTAAAACTACCATGAAATTTCAGTCAAATTTACTACGTTTGTGGTAAAACCTTCAACATTTGTGGTATATTTGACAGACCTCATATTGATATCAACCGCACCATGGTCGATCTAATCGCTGGCATGGTAAAATCAAACGCATTTATAGTTAGGTGAAAATGGTTGGTGTTTGCGCTTAATTAAACCTTCGAAATGGTAGTTTCTTTCGGTTTTTTTTTTGCGTGTAAGAATGTTGGTTTAAAGAAGAAGAAAAACAACTTGACATTGAAAAACGATTTCACAATATCTTAGTCAAGCCGTGAGAAAAAAAATTAAAACTAAACACTTATCTTAACTAAAGCGTCAACTGCTCCAAAAACGGTAGAAAATCTCCGACGAAGTGCATTCCGAGTCAGATGGAAGTAGAAAACTGACGCTTGGTGCGGCGAAAAGGATGCCTCAATATTAAATTGTTGCGCATTGGCCTTGGTTGGACATTGATGTTGATTTGTCGCAGTCGGTTCTTCCTTGTAGAGTATCTGCGACAGTTAAGGCTCTACAAACATCTCTTTGGGATCGTAAAGGCTGCAAGTTGACTAATTGGCAGCGACTTTCGTAGCTAGGAAGACGAAATGGGTCTCCTCAACCGAAGAAAACGGCGTTGAATAGACTCGATTCGCTCGGCGCCAATATTATAATTCCAAACCGCTGAACAGTACCCCAGTGTAGTAAATCGCACAAGAGAACAATAGAGCGATTTTGGGCAGCGGATATCACTGAATTTTTTCGCCACCTTGAAAACAAAACCAAGAGTTCTTGAAGCTTTATCAACAACATATGAAATACGTCAGTTTAGAACCCAGCTGAACACCTAGGTCTTTAATGCACTGCATTCGTACGATGGTCGTGCCGAGAAGATTGTAGTTCAAAAAAATTCCTTGTTTCTGCCGTGAAAATGTTATGACTGAGCACGTAGCCGAGTTGACCAATAATCGATTTAGAGTACACTAATCAGCAAAGGCATCAATCTGTTCTTGGGGGGAACGGCAGTTGGCTATTGAGCAGATAGGCAGAAAAAATCAGGTCGTCGGCAAACGACAATCGTGGTCCTCCGATAACAAGATGTACGTCGTTGAAGTAGAGAAGAAATATCGACGGTCTCAGTTGGCTACCCTGCGGTATCCCGGACGTGGCGCAGAAACGTATTGATCGAAAGTCGCCTAAAGCAACTGTCAGTTGGCGCCCTTTAAGATATGAACGGAACAATCTTAAGGGATTACCGCCAACTCCTAGCGATCGCAATATCGTGGTTCAGCTTGTGCAAAGCTGCCGTAGAATTTGTGTAGGTCACGTTCGTTTGGCATCGAGCAATCATACTAGGGAAGGTCCATTCATTATGTCACGCAGTAAGGCGTGAGGAGGGGGGGGGGGGTCGGGAAGACGTGACAATCCATACAAAATATTTTGAAGGTCCATACAAAAAACGTGACAAGAGGGGGGGGGGGTATAAAAAGTCACTTTTTGCGTGACATAATTAATGGACGTTCGCCTATCAGTGATGCATGACATTAAGCACATTTGATTTATTGTTAATGGAATGAACGGGAAGTCTCTCGTCTTCAAACACACTAGCCGAGAACAGTTCGCTATTAAAGACCAAGGGACCAAGGGTAAGCCTACTTCCTTGCGTTGTTGATTAACATTACCCCAAAAGGATTTCAATTTATTTTAGTCAGCGACTTAAGTCGCCGTTGAACCTCACTCAGATGGCGATGGAAATGCACACGACGTAGTCGTTTGTATTCGTAGTTGAGTCTGCTACAATGGCGTTTAAGCGACAATCTGGAGTATTTCGCAAATCTTTTGAAAGCCGCTCTTTTGGTCCGTCTTAACGCACGAAGACCGTTAGTCATCCAAGGGACCCGAGATTCAGTCTGCGCGATCGTTTTTGTCAATGACATAAGCCAAGACGTGGGATAAAGTTCGAGCAGCGAACTAATGTCGGTTGGATCAACAATATTATACCAATCCAGATTAGACAGTACTTCACCAACACCACGATAGTCAGCTCTACGGAAGCCATATGAAACAGTAACAGGATTGTCAACGAAGTCTCGAGCAAAAAAAGCCCTCAACGGCAACTATTAGGGAAGGGTTGGTGAGGAACATCCTTAAATAGAGGCACGGGTGCTGAATGATTGAATGGAGAATGATTGTTTTCATTCACCACGTTATTAACTTGGGATAAAGTTGCGATACTGTAGCTGTCCAGAAGCTGATTTGCTCCTGCGTGAAAAGAAGAACGCTCATGGTCGGAAAGTTGGAGACCATGCAATGTCCGCTAGGTTGAAGTCTCCCAAAACAATCACTTCATCACTGAAGGTAGCCCTATCCGAAGAAGCAAAGACGAATGTACACCGCACAGAGAAATAGTTGACGGCCTCCAAGCTGGATTGTTACCCAAACTTGTTCCATGGTGATCCAAGAATCGTCTTCAACTGCACTTGCTTTCAGCCTGGAACTAACTGCAACGAGAACGCCACCGCCGATCGATTTCCTGCTATTGTTTATGTTTCGATCGCAGCGGAATACTTCGTAACCATCTCCAATAACATAACTTGAAACAATCCGAAAATCCAACCATGTCTCAGTCAAGATTATAATGTCATAGCAATGATCCATGATCGCTAACCGATAATCATCCATGAGGCCGTTCATTCCACCAACATTCTGGTAGTAGATGACAATGTCCGAATTCCGCAGATGAAGGGTAGAAGCACTGGGAAAGAAAATACCAGCAGGGCGGGAAGTGTCCGATGTTTGACAATATTTGCCGTTACTCCGAATCCGGAAGAGCCCGTTTCCCACTTCAACTGCAGGACCGGGACGGCCACTGATCGCTGGCTGGAAGGGCTCGACTGTGTTGAGCGGAATAGGGGATTCCTCAAGATTAGCGGCAATTGAGCGTCCCGGTATCCCACTTGTAAACGTTGATCGAAGCTGGCTAGGAGAAGAACTGAAAACAAATCCGGCAACGAAATGGGCGAAATCACAGCGTACTTGCCTGTAGTAGAAGTTCGGAAGATCCCGACTCCAAAACAAGTTCGGACATAAGTGGATAACGTTCACAAAGGCCTTCCCAACAAACATCGGTGTTGAATTAGAGCTTGTTCAAGTAAATTTGGAGAAGCTATTCAGATGTTTCTTCTAGAATAGCCGAATAGCTTCTCCACATTTGTTTGAACAAGCTCTAATTCAACACCGATGTTTGTTGGGTTGTTCAGCTTTGCGCACCTCAAAATTGCACCTCCGGTTGCAATTAGCCATGCAAGAGACGTACTTGCCGTCGCTTTCTACAAGTTTAGCGCATTTTTCACAAGCTGAACTCATTATAGATTCAATAGTAATTCACTGATTTCACAACGCAAAAAATATATAATTTCGAAGTGGATCTCAACGCTGTCATGCACTCGGAACGTACTTTGGTATGCTCAAAATGATTTCAAGGAATCAAATTCGATGATTTTAGTGAGATTTTATTGACCTTAAACTCTGGTCACTTTTCCGGTAGTTAATAAGTACACAGACAGACGTTCGACTTCATCTCATTTGCATGTGTAAAAACATGGCTTCCCTCAAGATACCAAGTAGCAATAACCGAATAGATGGCGCCACAGATTTGTTTTTATTGGTAAGGGAAAAATGGGTTGCCAGACAAACTGTCAAATTTGATGTAGCAATAAGTTCACTCGGCGGCGCTACTGTGTAAGATGATTCCAACGTAATTAGATTTGATATTTTACGCAACAAATTTGAATAGTTCTCTTCGAGCTTGAATGTCTGGTCGCGATAAACATATGTAGTTGAAGTTGTTTTTTGAGTATAAACGGAAATAAATCCGTTTCTGTTTTTATGAACAGAAAATCATGAACGAGCTTTTATTCCATTTTATGAATTCGAGATGTCATGATCAAAATGATCGATGCGAGCCGTGAATTTTGGAAGTGTTTTTTTTCCTCTAATCGAAAGTTGTGTAAGCATGCTCATTAATCTATTTTATATTAAAAAACAACAATAGCGCAGTAAGTGCGTGCACCAGGTACTCTAACATTCCATAAACAAAAGATACACCGACCTACGTTAGAGTTTCTTTTTTTTTTTTACATTTAGAATCAATAAGTAGATTTACCGGACTCATGAATAATGTTTTCAATATAAGGAATCCAACATATGTTATTAACCCGAATGATTCATGAGTCTTCTAATGCGACATGATAGCATTCACAATACTAAAACACAACTTACTTTTTTTTTGCTGGTCCAATGTCCCTTCAGGACTTGCGCCACAAACTCGGTTTAGGGCTGCTTGTCTTCAGTTTCTCGAGCGCCCTACACCCTACGTGTGGCTCTACTTGGTTTAACTACCTAGCTCACTGCGCTCCCCTGCATCTTGCACCGGCCGGATTGAAGGAAAACACTATATTTGCGGGATTAGTTTCTGGCATCCTTACAACGTGTCCCGCCGATTAAACCCTTCCAGCTTTTGCGACTTTCTGGATACCGGGTTCGAAATAGAGTTGCGCCAGCTCATTTATTTTCCTCTAAACGCCGTTTTCACATACACCGCCAAATCTCATCCTAAGCACACGTCGTTCGAAAACTCCAAATGCTTGCAGGTAGTCCTCGAGCATTCTCAACGATTCGTGCCCGTAGAGAACTACCGGTCTTATCAGCGTCTTGTACATGATACACTAAGTACGGGGATGAAGTTTACCACGCCTTAGGGTCTTCTGGAATCCACAGTAAGCACGACTTCCTGCTATTATGCGTCAGCGAATTTCTCTGCTGCAGTTGTTATCTGACGTCACCAATGATCCGAGGTACACAAACTCACCTTCCTTCGCGAACTCATCTCCGTCGAAAGTCACACTTCTGCCTGGGCGAGCTCTATCGCACTCGGTTCCTCCTGCCAGCAGATAGTTAGTCTTCAACGTATTCATACTTAATTCAACCTTTTCTGCTTCACGTTTCTGCCTGGTTTTCTGCTCAGTAACCGCTTGGAACGTTCCTCCGACAGCGTTCACGTTGTCAACGAAGCAAATGAATTAACTGGATTAATTGAAAATCGTGCCCCGCATGTTAAAGCACGCACGTTTCATAATGCCTTGCCGAAGTCCTTTGCGTGTTTCAATCGAGTCCGATAACGCACCCGATATCTTCACCAGTGGTGCGATTTTTCGATTTAACTTGATGAAATCTGTGGAAATTTACTTCAGTGTGCCAATCACATTCACTCTATGCGAGAGCTTCTGAATGTTTAAACCCGATTATGTACAGGAAGCTTTTTCGCTAGTTCATTCAACGTTGTCCAGGCTGTTTTGATTTTGAACTCATGAGTTTTAAGTGTTCATTACCCAGTTCAGACGTCATTTTCGATTTCAGAAGGATTCACGGAAACTGATAGAAATGTTTTTTCAGTTCAGAAATGAAGGACTGAGAGAGTAGCAGAGCTGTGTGCTATGCTAAAAGCATTTGGTTCAAGTGACTTGGGTAGTATGTAAAAACAAGTTATTTTGCACGACTCTTTCAAACAGATTGAACACAACTTGCAGTGCCATCGAAGAATGAATGCCGTAATTAATAGGAAAGAATTCATATTGCTAAGAAATGATTTAGATGATGATTGATGGGTCCTCTCTTAGCTCGTAGGTGCATTTGCTGCGAGAGTCAATTGCGCACCTGGCTTTCGGTCCATCCCTGAGGACGTATTGACCGGCAATTTGGGTGAGTGTCTGGTCACTAGTCCGCTTCCTAGACCCTCTTTTTTCTTGGCTGATATGGTTCAGGCTCCTTAGCGTATATTTTTAACAATAATTTTGTTAGTCACAACCGCTTTTGAAAATTTCACCCACTTGGTTTGATACTGATCGGACTCTTGCGTTTGTATCAATGAATGGAATGCTCGTGTGACAGACGGCACTGAATGAATGAAGCTTTCGCAGAGCTTCTGTGACAAACATAAACATGGTTCATGAGTGAACCTCAAGCTGTCTCACAGCAGCATTCGTTGTTTTTAGTGCAGGTATGAAAATGATACATGTGGCTCTGGAGCTTTGACTGTGTTGATGGTTCATTTTCATCACGTCAGTTCCGATATTCTTGCACTGAAAAAAAAATGCATTCTCTCTTTCACATTGAATTGCTGAAAAATCGGAAAAATCACACCCCTGATCTTAAAAAGCAATGTACACCATCCATCGTTGCATTGATCAATTTCCATTCTCGTCTGTAAAGGTCGGTATCGTGTTCGAAAGAAATTT
Source organism: Aedes koreicus (assembly GCA_024533555.2). Lineage (NCBI taxonomy): Eukaryota > Metazoa > Arthropoda > Insecta > Diptera > Culicidae > Aedes > Aedes koreicus. The sequence goes on along the minus strand of JAHHFK020002515.1, from coordinate 22,545 downwards.
CTTATTCTATCCCAAACCCATGTTAAATTCCGTTTACTGAAACGGAAGGGTAAAGAATCGAAAGAAATTTCTGCAGCAGTATCCACCTGAAAGGAACGAAAAATAAAATTGGAATTTGTAAGGTTTCCACGCAAACTAATGGGAGCTGTCACTTTTACTATCGGAAAAATATTCCGCTCTATTTTCCCGTAAGTGAAGATGACATTTCGTCCCATGCAGATCAATTGTCAAAATTCCGCTTGGTAATATTGAACAAAATTCTGTAGCCACTCTACTTTTTAAGTCGATACTTGGCTAAATCTGCCATAGCTCTTCACGATCAATGCACAGAAAAAATTCTTGCAGTAAAAACTACCATTTTAGCCGACTATGCCTATTTTAAAATCTACCATGAAATTTCAGTCAAATTTACTACGTTTATGGTACAGCCTTCAACATTTATGGTATATTTGACAGACCTCACGTTGATATTAACCCCACCATGGTTGATTCAATCGCAGGCAAGATAAAATCAAACGCATTTATAGTCAGTTGAAAATTGTTGGTGTTTGCGCCTAATTAGCCCTAGAAATGGTAGTTTCTACTGCGAATTTTTTTTTGCGTGTAGTATAGTATGCGGCCTTAAAATCGATGAATAGGTGATGTATTTAACTTTGAAAGACTTTCTTAACCGGAGTAAATTGCAACCACTTGTGTTCTTTGAGTTTCGACTATCTGCAAAGATCAACAGCTGTTTATTCAGGTGCCGTTTATAGGGATACATTCAATTTCAATAATAATAAAACTGTATTCATCGGAGATCATTTTATTCACAATCACGTCCTCTGATTTCATTGGTGGGTTCGGACCATCCGGTCGATTAATATTATTATCCAACAGTGCGTAGGAACCTGATATTCGCGACACTTTTGGAGAATCTGCCTAAACATAAAGATTTGGTCTAGTGTCGATCGCCTGTCCACGAAACCGGCTTGATAATTCCCCACAAATCTGCTTGCTAGCAGCAATAGACGGCGGAAGATGAGCACTTAGTAGGCCGCGTCGAAAATAGCGATCGTTCGGTAGTTCTCACAACCCAACTTGTACTCTTTATGTATATTGGGCATATAACTCCCTTATCACGACACAGTTCGGCTCGCGGCACAAAGCCTCTGCGGAATGCGTTGCGTTTCGTGTAGAAACACTTTTGCGTTTCTAGAGAAAGATACAGCGGCTCCATTTCATCGTGCTTCAACTTCTCCAGACGGCGCATCGGAAAAGATGAGTTTGCTGTCTTTGCTTCTGTTTGTATCGATCCACATTTTGACGGGTTCCGTCTGACTATCCTCGTCGAACAAGTCTTTCCGTCGATTTCTATCCAAAAACACAATGGCACCTTCTGCTGCCTTGTTAATGGCTGCTTTGGCACTAGTCTAACAGTCCTCAGAGGGGGGCTTCGATCAGATCTCCCTCATCCGGCAACGCAACGTTTCGTTAGGTCCTGAAGTCGCTAATATCCAAGAAGCGCCCTCCATCAATTAGAACGTGGTAGATTTGCGATTCGGTCTGCTGGGGTGATATTTAGGTACACCGATATTGGAGGCTATGCTGGAGCAGGTACTACGTATGGCCATATTCTTGGGGCAGCGAAATCAATGAGTCTGATGTCGTTTTTGTTTGTATGCTGGTGTGCGCTGAACTTTCCCATAGCCAGTCTAAATTCCATTGAATTGCTTCAAAGATGTCACACAGTTTCTTCGAAGTTGTTCTACGTTTCTTGTGGATTTTTCATGAAAACTCTATAATATTTCCTAAAATTCCGTCGGATCGTGCTCTTAGTGCCCTAGGAGCTAAACATGAAATCTTATAGTTGAAATATTTTACCTAAGATCTTGCCATAAATACCCTCGTAAGTTGATCTAAGGAAGAACCGTTGTTCTTAAGAAAATGCCGTTAAAAAGTTTTATAGCAGCGCCGAAACAAATAAAAGAGAACGAGACAGGAGAGAATCTCTTATTGTTGGTTAGATCCTTTAGAAAAGCTAAGCGAGAATTGTTAAACATGATTGGACTCACAGAAATATATATTATAGTAGTTCAACAGTCGAGTCGTTTTACTAAAATTACACGCTACAAATTCTATCAATAAATAAACTTGGCCAATCAATGGACAATACTTAAGAAAATTACATTGACATCTAAAAAAGTTACAAGTTTGTTTTTAAGGATATACTGTTGGCCGTTGCTATGCATTAAATCTCAAGATTCAAGAACTTACCTATCTCTTGATGCAAGAACATACGTATTTTAAAATATAGCATTGAACCGTTTAAACCACATCACTAACATAGTTCCATCCATCCCACAGGCAACTTCACCGTCGTTCAACGTCCTTCGATCTGGTCCATCGATCTGAAGACCAATATGCCACTCAGTCGCTATGAAATTCCCCAGAAGGATGTAGACACTGGTTACGGTCTTACGTCGATCACTCTCGATGTCGATCCAGACGATTGCGGGAAGGTGTTTGTCTACGTGTCCGATTTGCAAACCTACCGTATGGTTGTATACGATCATCAAAATCAAAAATCGTGGCGCTTCCTGCACAACTACTTCTTCCTGAATCCACTGGAGGGCGACTACAACATTCAAGGAATTCCGTTTTCATGGGATGATGGTATCTTCTCGATTGCGCTGAGTAACCCTGATCCGGTGACCAAATTCCGTACCGCATTCTTCCACGCTCTGTCCAGTAACTCCGAGTTTACCGTGTCGACTGCCGTGCTTCGTAACGAAACTGCTTCGAAGCGTGGCTACCACGGCAAAGATTTCCAACTTCTCGGATACCGCGGCGCTCAATCACAGTCTAGTATTCACGGCTTCCATCCTGAAACTGGCGTAATATTTTTTGCTCTCATCCAACTGAACGCTGTCAGCTGCTGGGACAGCAGGAAACCCTTCGCTCCGCAAAATATGGCCATTGTCTACAAGAACGACAATGACATTGTCTATCCAAACGACCTTTCGGTGGGTATTTCTCGCAAAGGGGCTCAAAGCACATAATTAAGTAACATTTCTTATCAACAGATCGATAACGATGGATATGTGTGGTTTATGTCAAACTCTATCATCAAGCTGTTGTACACTCAGCTGAACTTGGAAGAGTTCAATTTCCACATTTGGCGTGCAAACATTAAGGAGATCATCAAGGGTACGGTGTGTGACCCATCCGTTCCGGCCAACGTCGAACACGGGCAACGTTTTGGGGAAGAAAGCAATGGCGATCGTGTGACATTCATTGAGTATAAGGACAAGTATGGCCCAGGGGGTGGCCCATATGGCGGATGGGGATCTGAGGACAAGAGAAAGCCAGGACGCAAACCATGAGGAGGTTTGGCACCATCCTAATTGATTTGAACTAATGATACTTTTATACTTTTTATGACGATTAATACTCTGCGATAGAAAATAAATAAGACTTGAGTTCCAGAAATCGAACAATGCTAGATTACTTTTGTTTGCTGACAAAACTCCGTCTCACCACGTTCAGCTGTTTGAACAAGCTGCAACCGTTTTTTGTTTTGCAAATTCAGACTAAACAAAATATTAGGATTTTTGTTTTTTATCAATTCTCTCTGACTTTCCGCTGAGATTGATCTGGATAATTTTTTTTCTGACCTGCGTGACAGCTCAATTGTCAAGGTTTAACCCAAGTGGATTTATTTATTTCTTTCAACAATACTAACGTTTGCATAAAAAAAATTGACTTTTTTCGGATGGTGATAACAAAGCTCAGACAGATTTTGCTTTTGATAAATTTCCCATGGAAGGTAATTATTTAAGCTTACTTGCAAAAACATTCTACGCCCTTGCGAGCGGCCTGCCGGCAGTTAACCGGAACATTCGCCATGGCGGACGAAAACATGCGTGTAGGCATGTTTTTGAGTTCTTTCTTCGTTTTATTTATCAATTCCTCCTACAGTTTTCGCGACAAAATTGTTGGAGTAGATCTTACGCTTCAGGTTGACCAAGAAGTTCTCGATGAGACGCAGCTGGGGACGTTGGGCGGTTTCGCTCCATCTTCTCCACGATTTCTTCGAGTAGTGGGCCGACGCCAGATCCGGCCAGAACACCGCGTCTTCGCCCTTATGATATTTCTTGATGAACGACGCGACTTCCGGCAGGCATTTCATACTATAAATTTCCCCGTTCACGGCCAGTCCGGATCGAAAAAAGAGTGGCTTTGACATCCCCTTATTGCCGATTGGCAGACACATCAGCACCTTCTAGGGGTACTTTGTGGAATGAACTATGACCTCGAGCTTCTTCCTCCTGTGGGATCCAATTTTCGAAGCATCCACTGCCAGTCGTGACCATCTCAGTCTGACTAGGTCTCGCCGATCATCACCACCGTTATGTCGCGATTCGCCGAAATCCAGTGTGACTTCTTTTCAGCCGCTGCCGCCGTGCGTCATTGCCTGCAGCTCCGAAACCAGTGGACGCGACTTCCCGCTCCTGACATGTACATGAACTTTTGCACTGGTTTGGCAGGTTGAACCGACCTCCCGGCCAAGCGCACGCATCGATGTTGACACCTGTCCCTCGGTCTTCATCGTCAGCACTCCGTCGGACACTGCGTGTCCACAGGGTCGTCGGACTCCAGGACAGGGCCTTCTGTGGATGCTCTCATTATAATAGGCAAAGTGTAGATGCCGATGGGGTATCCAGTCCACAAAGTGCCGCTGCCATTAATCTGTACGTGTGTTTAGTTGCTTTACATTATCTCAATCTTCTTTTGTCCTTCACTAGTATAGTAGCTTAGGGTCCGATTGTCGAAATAACTTCCTATAATCTTGCACAGATAGTCTGGAATCTTCATCTCAGGCAGCGCTGCAGCAATTGCTTCTCAGCTTGTGATGTTAAATGCATTCATCACATCGATTGTAACGACAGCACAGTAGCGATTGCCCTGTCGTTTCTCGTCCGTGCTTATCCGCTGTATCATCCACCGATTTGATGGCATCTATCGTTGACTTCCCTTGCCAAAATCCGAACTGCATTTCCGACAGCCCATGCTCTCCTTCTGTGGACGCCGTCAGCCTGTTAAAGATGATGCTCTCCAACAGCTTGCCGAGTGTATCTAACGAACCTGGTTCACCGAGGGACTTACCCGGTTTTGGCAGCAGTTCCAGTTTTTGCCTTTTCCACTGGGACGAAAAATGCCCCCTTCACCTAAACAGATCTGCAGTGACATCCTGAACATATCCGGGTTGGCCTCTATAGCTGTTTTTAACGCCACGTTGGGGATACTATGAGGACAAGGGGTGTTATGAGGCAAGGGGAACCAGAGGTGCTCGGAAGACTGCGAGAGTCGGCACGATAAGATAGTGGCAAAACGAGTGGGACATCGCAGGGAACAGACCGAGGACCCACCGCCTTATCCCGATTGTAAAGAAATAGGTAGATAGGCCATACGGAGAAGTCAGTTTTCAAATGACTCAGTTTTTGACAGGTCACGGCCGCTTCAAAAATTACCGTAGATGTAGAAGAAACGTCGGAACATGTCATTTTCGAGTGTCCACGTTTCGATACGGAGCGCAGAGAAATGAAGACTATCAGCGGTCAAGACGTCAATGTGGACAACGTCGTGGACAGGATGCATAGTGAAGAAAGCACATGGAATGCGGTGAACACAGCGGTGGTAAAGATAATGTCGTTTCTTAAACGGAAATGTAGATAACAACAAACAAGCGACCAACAAGACAATTCGCGTCGGGTGTCATAGTCTCAGTCGAAGCGCTACGAAGAATTAAAATATTGGCACCTTGGCACCTAACCGATCGAAATTAAGGTTTCGGGAAAATTTTCACCGTTTGGGTCTAAACTAGGTCCACCGCCGAGGACTAGATTGAGTAGATCACGAAGTAGCACCGGCCAATGTTCGTCGGGCTGCCTGTGAACTGGAAGTTACCCACCATCCAGAATCGCAGGACCGACCTCAGCACCTGCCCGGAATGCATCGGTTACGGAAGATCTTCCACCACCGGGGAACTCCGTCGAAGTAGGGTAGATCCGCTGCCGGGGACTACCCGATTAGAACGCGAAAAGCTAGAGGGCCAATTGGCTCACGTTCGGTTTCAGGAGAAGTTCCTTCACCGGGAAATTCTCCGTCGGAGTAGGGCTGATCCGCCGACGGGGACGGCCTGAATTGAGTGCTACAAAGCTGGGAGCCTACTGGCTTAATATTTGGTTGCTGAATGGCGACAGTTGAAAGTAAGAAAGTAAGGAATACTTCTAACATGAGGTTCACTTAAATGTCGACAAAAACTTATAACAACCCTAACTAGAGCCAGTGGGCTTGGCATGCTGGCACGAGGCATGATGAAGCTGGAAAGTCAAGTTTCCTCAAGGCAGGTCGCTCGAAGGGCAATTTCCAACCAAGAAGATTCATCCACTCGTTCAATCGATCAAAATTCCGCATTCGAAGGTCCCCATTACACAGTCCACACCAAACATTGGTCCAGACGAACCGGATTGGACCTCTGAATGCTTCCCGAGAACGTGTGGAAGGAAGAAGCCGAAGGCTAGCAACACACCTAAGAAAAGTACAGCGATGTCAGTGCAACGAACCCTGTCAAGAGGACGAACGGTGACGAATCGAAAAAAATTGAGGGGTTTTCCGACGAGTCTATCCTACAGACCGAGACAACCAAGCAGCCTGTGTTGGCCTGCAGCCAACAGTGAAGCAAGCGAGCAGCTGAATTCACTCTCTCGTCAGCTAGCGCAGGTGATGTCGAAGCTGTACAAACTGGCTGAAGTTCAAGGCCATATTTACGGACGTGATGGCATCAACGAAGGGAATTACAAGCAAGCTTGGAATATTCTCACGGAAAGCTACACTCTACTACACTTTGAACTACTGAAACTGACATGAATGCATCCGAGGGATGTAAAGTGTCATTAATAAAAAAACAACAACAACTACAATACGAAAACACCCGAGTGATAGAAGAGACGCACATCTGTGGTCTCTTATCGCTGAAGAAGATGGCTTCCGAAGGGAGGAAGGAAGGAATTACGAAGCCTTCTCGATGCGTGTACCAAGAATGTCGAGAGCTTGGAGTACATGCAACAGGTGGTGTCTGGTGTGTCGGAGCTGATTGCAGTATACCTACTCACAGCAGCACTGGACAATTCAACACACAAGCACTCGGAACAATTACTTGCTTCCGGTGAGCTGCCGACGTACAAGAAGATGGTTGATTTTCTGAAGTCACTCTGTCAAGTTCTGGAACGTTATGAAACCGCAAACCAAATACCGACTACGAAGACAACACCTACACCGAAGCAGTTCACACAGACCCCGAAATTTGTTAGCCGAACTCACGCCAATTTGTCGAACGAGGCAGAGGCCACCGAGAGGTGAGACTTTGCAACAGTACGCATTTCAACTACCAATGCAACATGTTGAACACCTTTACCAGCAGTGAGATAATGAAAAAACTACGCGCTGCAGGCGCGTGCTTCAATTGCTTGCGAAAGGGATATCGATCAAGTAACTGTCCATCAACGAAGAGCTACCGAAAGTATCAAAAGAGGCACCATACACAGCTTAATATGATGAAACCGATCCCAAGCAAGAATCCCGCTCCAACGAGTCAACTGTTCTGAAGTACAAAACACAATCCGCATCGTCAACCAGCAACGCCCGTTCCAACACCGGTCCAATCGAACGAGTCGGTGTCGACCACTTGTGCGTGCAACCATGGCTAAGCATCACAGACCGTCTTGCTTCAGACTGCAGTTGGCTTGGTTATGAATCAACGTGACCAACTGCAGCCATGCCGCGTTCTCCTGGACTCGGGGTCCCAGGTGAACTTCATCACCTTAAAAATGGCCAATATCCTTGGCATCAAGCGACAGACTGTTAACTTACTGATTGCGGGAATCAACAACGTACGAACGAACGCCCGTGAGAAGGTAAATATCGAAATTCGGGTGCAGTGATTTTCGTGCCAAGCTGGAGTGCTCAATAACGATGAAGGTGACTCGTATCATCGAAACATCGATGGCACAAGCTGGAACATTCCAAGTTACGTTCAGCTTGCTGATCCATCATTCTTCCGAGCCGGTAGCATATACATGCTGATCGGAATAGGAATCTTTTTCAAATTTATGAAACCGAACTACATCACAATCGATAACAGATTTCCTGAGCTACGAGAGGTTGGCTGGTTGCAGGCACAATACAGTTAGACACTTCAACCGAGGATCTTCGATACTCGCAAATGGCATTGATCCATACCGTGGAGGATTGAAAGAACAAATTTTAGGAAAGCGAAGAGGTTCCGAATGCATCATCGAACTAAACCGACGAACAACTGAGTGTGCAGACCATTTTCCGGTAACGCTGGAATTTACCTTCATCAATTTACCTACATCATCGAAACAACCGAAGCTACTCCGTAGTGGCGAAGCTATTCAAACACTGGGTTTGTTTTCGCCATCCGTCGTGCAAGCCAAATTGCTGGCCCAACAGCTATGGCACAATAAACAAGACTGGGACATTCATGTAGATAACACCATCAGTCAGCAGTGGAACGAGATGCGACAGTCGTTACGCCTGTTGAAATAGTGTTGAATTCCACGCCTAGTAACCATCGAAGGAGCAGTTCAGTTCGAACCACACGGATTCGCGGACGCCTCCACGAAAGCATATGGAGCGTGTCTGTATATCAGAACAATTCTTCCCGACGAGACGGTCTCATCACGGTTGCTGACCAACAAGTCTAAGATGGCGCCTCTCCACGACATGTCGATTCAACGCAAGAAATTGTGCACCGCTTTCTACTATCTCGCTTAGTCTATTAGGTGATTGCCCTATCCACCCTGTCAAAGAGGTAGCGTGGCACACCAACAATATAGTTGTGATGACTTAGAAAAACACCCCCCCACCACAGATGGAGGTGTTCCCCCACAACCGAACAACGGATACACGCACACTCAAAGAAGACAATAGAGGCACGGACCCTCCCCCCCCCCCCACCCAAACCACCTTCGTAAGATTTTTTTTCCCACCAATCCCCACCACGAGAGTATTGTAGAGAACGGTCCCAAATTTCTCCAACGGTCCCCTTTCGAAGTGGAGGACCCGTAACGCTGGTAGATCACCTTTTCGTGGAGCGTTACCGGGTATCAGATCTACCACTGAACCCTAGTCTGAATTAATTCAAACTAGGGAACATATTTGTTTTTGTAATCAAAGGAACATATATTAGTCCTTATTACATTTTATGTCTTGTGAAAAGTGACAATACTCGGATTGAGCCACCGAGGATGAGCTTGGAATAAGGGAAACATGGTTAGTATTCATTTATGTGAATTCTCATTTTTCTATTTGATGTTCTATAGTTTGAATTGGTTATGACTAGGGTTCTGATGCATGGTCAGTATCGGAGTCATTGTTTGTTTTGTTTGCAATGAATCCGGTTTTGACGGATAAAGGGGCGACCCCTTTGAAGAGTACTGTAGCTCATAAAGGGTTTAAATAGCGGAAACTTTCAATAAAACTCGATTCATTGCCAACAAAACAAACAATGACAACTGTAAAAACACACACTTCATCATTTCTCAATAGATCAAATTACTGGTCGCAGTGGTTTATGTCCCGAACAGAGGAAAAAATAAATCGAAGTGGAGCCCTTTCAAGAAATTGCCGACAGCGAGTTGCCTGAATTAAAGCCTTCGACAGTAACGGCGACTGCAATCATCGAGCAACCACTAACAGTCTTTCGGGAATACGATTCTTTTCCGGAATCTACAACGAATCATCGCATGGGTTCTCCGTTCCGTGAATGTTTCACAGCACGCTTTTGCTTTATAGCCGTTCTTCTTAGGTCGTAGTCGCCTTCTTCATCCATCTATCGGTTGCTGTGAGCGATGTTTGTTGTTAATGGGGTGGGGCATATTTTTTTCTCGTTACGTTTCTCGGTCCTTCTTCCGGCTTGGACGCAACACATTGAACGTTTTTGAATGTTCTTGGATAGCGTAATACCGATACCAATAACGGAAATATCTCAGGAACGCATTTCGGTTAATATGGATCGGTTATGTGTAATTGGGCTTCAAATGGTGAGTTGAAAACTTCGAAGGAGGGTGCGAACGACATCTCGTCCTCACAAGTTCCTACCTCACGCCTCCACGAGTCATATGATCACAAAAGACTGCCAGCTGAAACATGGAGACACTGGTTGGCGTAGCCTAGGCAATATTGTCAATATGACAATAGCGAAGTGAGGGGGTGCGACTGAAGATCGTGTACCTCTAAATCATAGTGTATATTTTCCATTCTCATTTTATTAATAATTTCAGCACGCTGTGGAATCATATTTGCATTAAAAAAAAACCATGTAAGAGCCTGGAGCAACATGACAGGCATCAAAGGCTCAATTTGTTTTTCAGTATAACATTTAATTTAAAATTGCACTTATGATCTTCAGGGAGACCCTTTGTCGATGTTGCTCTTCGTTCTCTATTTACATCCCCTGCTCATACGAATCGAACGTGTGTGTGGGGATCAACTGTGCGTTGCGTATGCTGATGATGTTACTGTTATTGTAACATCAACACAAACGGTCGAACGGATCTTCCAGCTGTTCGATTATTTCGGAAGCGTGGCTGGGGCAAAATTAAATCGGCAGAAAACAGTGGCTATTGACGTAGGTTTCATCAATGGGGAGCCTCTGACGGTACCGAATCTGCAGACGAAGGCGAACGTGAAGGTGTTGGGCGTCATTTTCACCAACTCAGTGCGGCTGATGGTGAAGTTAAACTGGGATGCTTTGGTATCTAGGACCTCGCAACTTATATGGTTGCATAGCATGCGTTCACTAAACCTACAGCAAAAGGTAGTACTGCTGAACACCTTCATCACAGCGAAGGTGTGGTACCTTTCTTCTGTGATCCCACCGCAATGTGCTCACACGGCAAAGTTGACTTCGATGATGGGCACGTTCTTGTTCCGAGGACTGCCTGCCATAATTCCGATGCAGCAGTTGGCGCGTAGCAGAGAGCAAGGCGGGCTTAAACTACAATTGCCAGCGATCAAATGTAAAGCGCTTCTCATCAATCGTCACCTGCAAGAGATCGATTCCCTTCCCTTTTATCATTCCCTCCTCGTTCAAAATAATCCTCCCCCCATCAATCTTCCTTGTCTCAAACTCATTTCTCAGCTAATTCCCTTACTTCCTCACCACATCCAACAAAACCCCTCCAGCGATCAAATACACCGTTTCTATTTGGATCAAACGGACCGGCCAAGAGTCGGAAGGAATCAAAACTGGAAGAAAATCTGGATGAACATTTCGATGAAAAGACTATCGTCGCCAAACAACGCAGCGATCTCTACTTGTTTGTGAACGAAAAGACGGAACATCGCAGCTTATTGCAGTTAATTGGCCGCAATGACCTCAATTGTCAGCACTGTCGAGCGCTTCACCATCGAGATTCTCGAAGACAAGTTCAGCGTTTTGCCTTTGAGTAGCACAGCTGCATGGGCATACATTCATCGGAGATTGACGACGACTCTCGGCGGATGGCAGAGACTTTCTTTCGATGAATTGGTGAGACCAATTCTGCCAATATGACAACAGCAACAAAAATGCTATTCTCAAATGATTCAGCAATACATCAACTTTATTAATTATAATGTTAATAATAGAATCAATGTAGGAATTAGATCAATAAGTTTAGAAAATTTATTTTGATTTGTTTGATATGTTATTTATGTACAAAACTAAATAAAACACATTTTACTCCTTTAAAAAAAAAAAAAATCTTCAACTACTATATCTACAAAGACTGGCATGTGTTTATAGGCAATGTAGGAGTATATTATAATATTGTGTTTAGTGATATTATGGTAAAATAAGCCATTTATTTCAGAAATCAACAGCCGGACTCTTCGATCACCTAATTGCTCTCTCTGAAATGTTACTATGAACTGTATATAGAGAAAAAATATTTCAACATGTCTTATAAAATAATATCTTTAAGTGAAATTTTATCTTTATATTTGGAAAGATCTACTTTGTGTTCAGCTCTTCCAGGACTAGCAGGATATTAATACATATCTAATTTTCAATTATTTTTCGTAACAATTCAGTGGATGCATCATTCAAGTTTGAAATTTGAATATATTAGCATTTTCGTCTATAGCCATATCTTAATTTTATGTGTACAAAATATAATTAACACAAATAACATACAACGGGGAAGGGAGGGACTATCAGGCACCCAAGTGAACGATTTGGATAGGGAGCATGGAACTGCCTCCTCCTATTGTTAACATTTCGCGGAACGAGGGCGGGCTCTTCGACCCCATCTATTGGGTTTATTCTGTCAATCGAGGGCTCGATTCTAGTGCCTGTGAGTGTGAACTTGCTTTTGGAAGGAGATTCTTTTCCTATATTCGTCGGTTTCATGTAAGTGTCTCTGCTTACGCTCCGCCCAAACGTTTTTGGCCCTTCATACAGGAGCTTGACATCACAAACAATAATAGAATCCTGATCAAATCGTTTTTCAGGATTATTCCACTGCTATGGAAAGTTACCTTGCTACAAATACGCAGAGAAATATATTGTGCACTCAAAAGGGATATGTATAGATTCAACAAATTTTATTGTAGACTCACGGCTTAGCTGTATTTTCTTTTGAATCGACCATTAAGGTTATTCATTCCAACAATAAGTATTGTTGTTTCTAAAAATGCTTCAAGATAGCCAGCTGTCAATTTCAAATCAAAAGTATAGTTAAAACAAATATATAATTTATCGACGCAATGCAAATATTTAATTGCATCGACAAAAGCGATCATTTAGAAACGAAAAATTGCATTATTGTTTCTACAATATTATATTATTAATTCAAAAATATTCAATTTTTTGTGATAAATAGTAGTTTTGTTGTTTTTGTGGAAGAGGTTTTTGAGATGCAAATAAAGTTCATCAAAATGAAAACAAATCTTTAAACATTGTTTATTATTGTTATGAAATTACAATGCTCCAAAGAAAAGCTTATGCAAATAAGTTGAGCATAATTCTAAACTGGCTCACATCTGAGATAACAATTATTGTAGTTGTTTTGTAGAGTTTGAAAGATAGCAGATGCTCATCAAAGCTTCGCATGTTTCCTTACGCTCTATGGTTTTCAGCGTATCGACCGTGTACTGATTTGCTGAAATAATCATGCGAAGATGAATAAAATTTTATAAATACAAAGGCACTTTGAAATCACTCTAGGAACACGTTAATTATAGTAGCCGCCAATCCGGAAGTTTCCAATAACCCGAAGAACGACAAAATTTCTTCATCGACGCGTTCAACTACTAACTCTTACTCGTCAGCCATTTTAAGCAAGAGTTTCAGATTGCTCAAAAATTAAAAAGACGGTATCCGGAAGTAGAGTGGCTGTTAAGAAAATGATGCCATGCAAAGCCACTCTAGTCGTTAGCGCATCCGACTATTAGAATTTTCTGCCAAATTATGATTTACACATGGAAGTATTGAAGATATAGATATAAATATTGTTGATTCTACAAAATTAGATTGTTAAAGCAATAAAAATAAGTAGCAAAAAATAAAGTTGTAATATCAACAAAATATTTTGTAGATTCTAAAATTATGATTTTAATTTCTAAGAACAGTATTGTTGAAGCGAAAATTGAGGTGTATTTGTATCAATAAATTACTTTTATGATACAAAAATTATTTTTTTATTGAATTTATTCCCAGATATTGCTGTTTCAAATCACATTTATTCCTCTGCGTGGCTCTGAATTCCACGAAGCTCCTACTTCATGGATAAGTCAAAATGAACCAAACTGCCGAAGTCGGAGGAAAAGCAGAACACGATTGGGAATATTCGGCGAAGGGCTGACATCCTGTGTTATGTACAAATGGTACAAAGTCATGAAGCGAGTTTGAAAATTCAACTCAAGGAGCTTCTCAAAGTTTTCGATTACCTGAGGGTCCAAGGCTTCACACCTGGTGAGGAGCCGGAGGGATAATTCTGTAAACAAATCCGAGAGTGGCAACATGCCAGCCAGCACTTCAAGACTCATTGTATGAGTCGAGTGCATCCAACCTAACGCTATACGAAGACACAGATACTGAATACGTTCCAGTTTAATGAAGTGCGACCGAGCCGCTGACTGAAAACAAAAACTACCGTATTCTATAACCGACAAAACCGTTGTCCGGTACAACGTTAGAAGATCTTGTGGATGCGCTCCCCACCAGGTCCCGGTAATTGTGCAGAGAAAAATGACCCTCTGCTGGGACATTCGCTTCAGATAATCAATATGGGATCTCCAGGTGCACATAGAATCGAACCAGACCCCAAGATATTTAAAGGACATAGAATGAGTTATCGGTTTACCACAAATTTGAAGCTTCGGTTGTGCAGGGTTATGCTTCCTAGAAAAAACTATCAACTCAGTTTTCTCCGTAGAGAATTCGATACCTAGCTCTAGAGCCCAAGTAGACAAATTGTCTAAGGTATCCTGTAAGGGCCCTTGCAGATCGACCCCATTGGGTCCAGTGACGAACACTACGCCGTCATCTGCAAGTTGTCTCAACGTACAGTTGTCACTTGAACAACCGTCAATGTCTTTGACATAAAAATTATACAGAAGGGGGCTTAAAACATGATCCCTGGGAGACCCATATAGCTAAATCGGGAAGCTGTAGATGTTCCATGAGAGAAGCTCATATGTTTCTCTGACAGCAAATTGTACAACAAATTATTCATTAATGGTGAAAAACCACAAGCGCCTGCGTTTCTACAGCGTTCCAACAAACCTTCCGAACGCTTCCCGAAAGTTAATGAGGAGTTTGTCTATTTGTTCTGGAAGCTTATCCAGAAGCTCAACTCAACTTGTTCGAAAGCACGTCGAAAAGATCGTTCGCGAGTGCATCCATTATGTGCAGACGTCGTCGGTAAGTACCCGGGAGCAAGTAATGGCCACGGCCGTCGTCCAGGATCTGTTAGTTTACAAGTACCTGGATGAAAACATCGACATGTCGCAGCTACTGGGCAACATGGTGAGCGTGTTCGATCAGCGAAAGCTAACCAACCGCTTCCAGCAGAGCCTGTTCGAGCTTATCGGACGAACGGCCAAGGAATTCCCGGAATGCGTGAGCGATGCGCACCAGGGTCGGGTTCTGGACACCGTGGCGAGTGTTGCCGAGGATCAACTACTGCTGGAGGAGAGCTACCCTTCGTTGATCTCACTGGCGGGTGCCGAGCAGGGATTATATATGTAAGTATTTATGAATGAATGAAAGGATGAACGAGATTTTCCAACTACGGCCGGATATAGGTAAGTAATACTTCCAGTAATTCAATTTTAATCAATTTCAATCAAAGGTGAACTATTATGGTAATATAATATTGAACATATATCAACTTTTTAACAGTGGCGTGACCAGGTGCGCCGCGAGAAGCGGATCTACGACATTCAACATTTTTGGCGAAACGTTAAGTGGAAGTGGATAGGCTATCTCGGTGACACTTCCGATTTATTTTACTAAATTTTTGAAATGTTACTCAATTTTCGTAAAAAGTGTATCTACTCAATTACAATTGTAGATACAATTGTACTTAAAAATTGAGTAAAATGAAACGGGAGTGTATGCAAATATTTTATGCTCTGCTCTGCTATAGCATATATGCTACCTGCTGGCCGAACTCGGCTCTGACGACTGAACGTGTTGATTTTTTCTCGTTGTCATTTTTTCGGCTGTTTCTATCTGGAGTTTTAAAAGTAATTGGTTAGTTTTAATTAAGGGCGTCCGCGTGGCTTAAAGTACGCTGTGGTCAGTAGTTAAGAGAATCGCAAAACTGTTTTCAAATTTTCAAAAAAATCCACTGTGTAGAAAGAGCTGGCTATTTGCGAATAATTCCAGCGAGCTCTCCATTTTAATACTTTATGTGTGTCTTTTCTGCTTGTTTACTAGTTGTGTAAATACTGCATACAGTAATGAACATGCGTGAGCTTTGAAACATTTGTAAAACTTTTTCATTATATGTTGTTTTCAGAGAGTGCTATAACCAGAGGACTGTAGTTAATGCTTAGGTCCATCCAATTGACAAAAATGGAGTATCGTTTAACTTTATTAGACTAGATCCTCCCAACGACCAACCATTGATTTTTTAATAAACTATACACCAAAGATAGCATCCTGGTCGACTATTTCCTCCGTCTATGCAATTTCCCTTTGAAGGCTTTCCATTTTGTATTAAAGGCTGTGTGTGTTCCCTGAGTCTTCTTAGGGTAGATACCCAATTCTTCCTATCCTGCACGGTTGCATGGACATGGCCAGGTGTGCAATTGAGGAGTATTTTTGTGAAAATTATTGCATGAGCATGACTGTAATTACACAGAGAACCAACCGATGATGTTTGAGACTAACACATATCCTCAATGTGTAAAAACTGGTGATCCCAAATTAAGGCAATACCGGCACCGGCCCAGCCAGAATGCAGGTCTAATAAAGAAAGTGTAGAAATAAGTTGACGTGATACTCGCTTTATTGGAAGCCGAGAACACCTCTGCACTTCCACGAGAAATCACTGGGATGTTGGATACCAAGGTTGAGTGGCAGCAGGGTTCGTTTTGGTAAACAATAAGCTGTTTAGCGTAACATTTCGATATTAATACCAATAGATATTTGAAGCGATCTGTACCAACAGTAAGTATGCCATACGGGCCACTCACAAAGTGTGATGGTGGTCTTTCATTAGGAAAGCAAGGTAATTAGTACTAACGCCTGAGATTTTGAATCGATTTATACCAACAGTGGTTTACTTGTTCCAAGACATGGTAGCTCGGCGAGTATGGTGAGCAAATAATATGGATCACAATTAATTATGACCCCCAGTATTAGTTCACCACACCCGAAGGAACAGCACATCTCACCGGGAAGCAGTTTTATTGTTTTCTTTTTTCTGTGCTCACTCGATCACTCACGCCACCGAATAATATATAACCGAAACAATAGACAACGCGATATGCCCGATAAAAAATATAGTACGCCGCAAATCATCGACAAAACCGTTCACATCCGATGCCCCACACAGACTCTTTGTTTCTCGTGAACTTGCAATTTGTATAACTACATTCTACAAACTACTTTACTAGTGAAACTAATATTTGCAACAAGCAAGTTGAATGTCCTAAAGAGCAATCCGAGTAGATCCACTTTTTACGAAAATTGAGTAACATTTCCGTGAGAGAAAAAGAGATAGTAAACAATTGTACTCAAAAATTGAGTAAAAGGAAGCGGGAGTGTAAATCCGCTCAAGTAATCGCAATGTTTTGGGATATAGTGGGCGGAATATTTTAATTAGAGATAACTCAATGCAGACGTCAACCAAATTTGGCAGATCGACAGGCAATCGGTGTGTAACTGGTACATCATAGCAAGATGCTTATAGGCGGCTCGCAATGTATCCAACAAATTGTTCCTCCATGCAATGCTGTGCTATGCAATGCCACCTGCTGGTCTAATTCGCTTAAGCCTTTTTCACGTACTTCCAACGCCTAATCTACCACACACGCCCCCCCCCCCCCTTTTTCTTTTCTACCACCCCCCCTTTCGGAAGTTTCCGTTACATTTTTTTTTTTTAATTTTTCCCTCCCTTCCTGGTCCAATCCCCATCCCTCCCTTTCCCTCCCCACCCCCCAATAAGGTAAAATTGACCATCAAATTCCTCTTTGTGTAGGCAACATCTAAGCTAGCCACATTGCCAGAATAATATAAACATCGTGTGTTGGAATCATTGCTGTTTTGATGTAGAAGGAGATGTCCGCTCATCACCATGAGGCACCAAGAGTGGACAGTAATGTTTGCTAGAATGAAAGATATGAAGAGAAAGTGTTGAAAGTTCCGTCAGTGTACGGTAGGTTGAAAATTGATTAGAAGTATTAAAAATTGAGCTAAAGGGCATGGGTAAAGTAGCCAAGGACGTTGCCATTGCCTAACATCCCACTGCGAGGTAGGTCAAGGCACGGATCAGTGGTACATGAGCGCGATTGAAATGGGTCTTCTCCAGGGGTCATGTCATTCTATATTCTTCGATAGAAACTGTTGCCTCACTAAAACCGGATCAATATTTTACTTTCGCGGATACTCTCAGTTCTACAGATGCTATTCACTCCTTGAGGACGGTAAGGCACATTTCTTATCTTCTTATGAAAATACGAGGTCTTCTAAATGCTTTATCTCCACGTTCTTTTATTATTACCTTTGTGTGGGTTCGAATCCGGGCAATGAGAAAGCGGACTCGCTTGCAAATGTGGGCGCTATGGAAGGTTATATTTATGACCGAAAAATCGCTTTCAATGATTTTGTCTTTATTTTTCGTCAGAAATCACTCGTTAGCTGACAGCAGAAATGGAATAAAGGAGATTTGAGGCAATGTCTACATTCTATCAATCCCAAGGAATCGAAAAAAAAATTAATTCAGTGGGTCGAGACTTCATTCGTGAGATGTCTCGCTTCATTTTTAATCATTCATAAGCACTCATTTGCTCTGTGTTAGGCTGGGAAGCAGTCATCTCTGTGAATGTGGACCAGGGCCAGGAGATTACCTGGACGCAGACCACATAATTTGGTCTTATGCTGAGCATCGGGGAGTCAGGTTTGAGCTGTATCACTCCTTTCGGTAGACAACCCAATGTACCGGTTCGAGACAGTTTAGCTGTGCGCGATCTGGAATTCATGAAACATATCTGTGTGTTTTTGAGTATCATTAATCTAAGATTGTAGTTTGATGAACTTACATGTTTAGGTTATATTTTTTAGGACTGTGTGCGTGTGTATTGTTTTGTAACTTTTCAATTCACAAATTGTAACTTGAGGTTCTAGATATCAAAATACTATTGTTTTGTAAACTGTGTTCAAAACTCCTACCTTAATTATCCCATCCATAAAATGTAATTCCAACTAACCTCGAGACGACTAATCTGTTTTATCCCTTTAACTTAGTTTTAGGATTGTTTAAATGTATATATTACGAAAAGTTGGCTCTGTAAAATTGATTCGATTGAGCCTGAACAAATAAATAAATTTAAAAAAGCGTGTTTCTGAAGAGAATCAATAAGAATTATTGAAAAATTAAATCAAATTCGCATATAATTTTCTGCAAATTTTGAAAATATTCTGTCAACTGGTTACCAGTGGTGGTTAATGTACTGTATTTTGATATTTACATTATGACATTTTACATTTTTCATTACGACCCAATTGAACACACGCAAAAGTGACCCGTCATGAAAGAAAATCTCATATGACATTTCTGAACCGTTTTTTTTTTAGGCAACGAAACATTTTTGCTGCCACCAGCCGATGGTTTAAAATGTTGTGACATAGATTTATGTCACTCAGAGTTTAGTTGATTGCTGGCTTATTACTGCATACATATGATGTTTATTATATGGAATCAAATTATAAGAATGGATACTAACAAACCACAACCAAAGATTATCAAATAAGTGCGTTTTACCCTTCTTACACCAAAAGAAGGGTATTAAGATCGCTTGAAAACCCGACTTTTATCCGAGGCCCAGAGGGCCGAGTGTCATATCCCATTCGACTCAGCTCGACGAACTGAGAACATGTCTGTGTGTATGTATGTGTATGTGTATGTGTATGTGTGTGTGCGTTACAAATAATGTCACATCGGATTCTCAGCCATTTTTTAAGCGATTCCAGTTCTGTTGACGGCAAATGAAAGCTACAACATTCCCATAGAACGCTATTGATATTTTTTTTATTCGGACATTTCGTTACGAAGATATGAACGAAACAGTACTTGACGGCCTATTATAATAGTATTCAAACAGTTTAGTCTCCGATTACATACTGAGCTATTTGTGTACCGATGTTAGTTTTGATAGCGCCAAATCAAAGCTTTAAAAACTTCAAATAACTGGTGATAATCCTTCATGGAGATATGACCAAAACAATACCTGAGAGCACATAATTGCGAGATGAAAATATACTCGTTGCAGTTCAAAACCGAAAAAGACCACTCACCCTAATCGATGCCGCTTGCATTCTATTGTTTCGCATCTGGTGCGTTGTACAGCACATACAGCGGACTAGCCACACTATGCGACTCTTTAGAATTAGAGCAGGATCGATTGGCTCGAGTGGTCCGGTTTTGAACTGCAACGAGTATATTCGAAAATTACACAAAGTCTCCATTCACTATAACTACACAATTTTCAACGAACATGTATTGCTGGTTGCAGTTAAAATTGGACTCCGACAAAAACAGAAAAAGTGTGATAAAAGCGCACGTTTACGACAAATCGTTTCCTGTCTTCAGTGAACTTATACCTTTCAGCATAAAGGATAAGTACACCGAAGACAACAAAACGATTTGACGTAAACGTGCACTTTTATCATACTTTAAAATGCGCTAAAAGCACTTCTAGAGTCCAATCACAACTGCAACTAGCAATATTTATTAAACATCTTGAATCCATATCGATAATCAAAATTGACGCTTAGGATTGTCTAATAATTCATTCTATGGATTGATTGTATGGAATTTCTAGTATTGATGTAATTCCCCTTTAATATAAATAACATAAAAACAGGTCGTTAAAGACTATTAATGGCAACATTTTAATCACAACGGTGAACAATACGTTCAGGATTTACAAATAGTTCATTTTATAAACTGAATGTATGACATATCGAATATTCCTGGATTTTCCTGGAATTTCTGATGAAAATATGTTATCCAGTACCATATTGGCCACATTTGAGTTCATAATTCTGGTGAAGTGTAAGAAGGGTTCAGTCTCACCATCGGTGGATTAAATCGGATTTTTAATCTAGCTATCAAATACAGTCACATACCATTTCTAAACTGTTTGAAATTGTTGGCATAAATAGGGAGAAATTTTTCTCTTTCTGTTTTATATCCCCCGCGTTCGCTAGAACTGTACACATAAACTGTTGGTGGTTTGTGGGCCTCAAATTTCGCAACAGGTGACTGTTTTGCAAACATATGTACATTTACCACCTCCTCTGGTGACCCATCGAAAAGCCATTTACATTCGGCATATTACTGACGTGTTCATTCATGAGAATCTAATTTGGCGAGACGGTTAATTCGAACGTTTGTCCCCAAATGAACATGGTTGAAGGCATTAGCGAAACATAGTAGGGTTTACCCATATATTCGCTATGATTCCTTCTCAGAAACGTGTAGCTTGTTTTGAAATAACAATCCGCCAACACAGGTACATGGTTAATAAAGATGATACGTATTGAAAAGGGGGGGGGGGGGGTGGATACCTGTGCGAAGAGTTGGCCGGGTGTTTACCAACAAACTATCAAGTCAAGTCAAGGGGTACGTGTTTCACAGACTGACGTACATACTTCATCATATCAGAAAACGGTGACGAACCAGCCCAACCCAAGTAACCACAAGCATTATATTATTGCACTTATTTAACCCATAATCAACATCTCTCAGGCGGTATCGCATCAATTCAACAGTTGTCAAGTAATGAAGTGTTAGATTAGCTCTAAGAATATAGTGATGCAATACCAATGCAATAGTGCTACTTTAGCAATGTCTTATGGCATGATAAAAGATATGACATTAAATCGATCTTAGTGGGGCCCTTTTCAGCTTAAATCCAACATCAATGATGCACAAAACGTAATGCATATATGCCTCAGTGGTTACTTGGGATGGAGCTGAAAGTCACGATAATAAAGAACAACAATAAATCATATAAGAAATGCCACGTGGAAGTATGCATCAGCCATTTGGGTTATTTGAGATGATGACACACAACTTTCGCGAGATTCCATGTGACGTCTTTTTGTTTCTGCATGATGTATCCCGTAGAAAAATAATGTTAGTGCTTCATATAGTGGTTAATACAGTGACGTAAAGAGAGCATCTGCATCCCTCACAAACACTAGCATGACTAGCATAAGAAGAGAATGAGAAGTGAAACTTACAGCTTGTAGCGTAGCTCTGTGCATACTAATAAAGTTACTATACCACAAAACTTGCACCGAGCTGTGCTTCGCGAGATCAGTCTAGACAAACAGTTCAAACGGAAAAGATCAAAAAAGACGAGAAGAGCGCAAATAGTAAAACCCCTATATTTTTCAGTACTACCAAAGTGTTCAGATAGAGGCTGCTGAATCGGTGTCTGATTCGTCATCCAGTGAGAATTATTTTTTACGTCGAAACTATTCATAAAACTTAACGTTACCAAAGTGAGCCTACAACAATAACCGGTGTCTCGACAATGTCTTGGTATTACACGGTAAGCTTGCAATTCTTCGAATGTGTTATCACTCCATGCTATTTTTGTTCACGGCCATTGGATTGGGATGAGAAAAAAGGATGATTCACGATGCAGAACTTGCGAAATTCTCTGTGCATTATAGTAGACTAGTATTGTAACACTTCTAATGAGCGATTCCAACTGTGACAATAAAATGTTTCGGAAGCATTGAACGGAATT